>SZWC01018493.1:7725-25312 GCA_023375785.1 Penium margaritaceum
GTACGTGTAAGTACATGTAAGTACGTGTACGTGCATGTAAGTGCATGTAAGTGTGTTTAAGTGGGTGTAAGTGCTAGCAAGTGGAAGTGAGTAAGTGTAAGTAGGTGTAAGTGCGTTTCAGTGTGTGTAAGTGCATGTAAGTGTGTGTAAGTGTGTGTAAGTGTGTGTAGGTGTGTTTCAATGCGTGTAAGTACGTGTAAAATCGTGTAACTACGTGTAAGTAGGTGTAAGTGCATGTAAGTACATGTAAGTGAGTGTATGTAGTGTAAGTGCGTTCAAGTGTGTTTAAGTGCGTGTAAGTGCATGTGAGTGCGTATGAGTGTGTGTAGGTTTGTGTGAGTTTGTATAAGTAAGTGTAAGTGTGTGTTAGTGTGTGTAAGTGGGTGTAAGTGTGTTTATGTGCGTGTAAGTGCGTGTAGGAGCGTGTAGGAACGTGTACGTGCGTATAAGTGCATGTAAGTGCGTGTAAGTGCGTGTAAGTGTGTGTAAGTGAGTGTGTGTAAGTGTAAGTGCGTGTTAGTGCATGTAAGTGTGTGTAAGTTCGTGTAAGTGCGTGTAAGTGCGTGTAACATCGTGTAAGTGTGTGTAAGTACGTGTAAGTGTTTCTGAGTGCGTATAAGTGCGTGTAAGTGCGTGTAAGTGGGTGTAAGTGCGTGTCAGTGTGTATAAGTACATGGAAGTGCGTGTAAGTGTGTATAAGTGCGAGTAAGTGCATGTTATTGTGTGTAAGTGCGTGTAAGTGCATGTACATCCGTGTAAGTGCGTGTAAGTGTGTGAAAGTGCGTGTAAGTGTGTGTAAGTGTGTGTAAGTGTGTGTAAGTGTGTGCAAGTGGGTGTTAGTGCGTCTTAGTGCGTATTCGGTGTTAGTGTGTGTAAGTGCGTGTAAGTGCGTGTCACTGGGTGTAAGTGTGTGTAAGTAGGTGAGTATGTGTAAGTACGTGTAAGTGCAGGTAAGTGTGTGTAACTACATGTAAGTGTATGTAAGCACGTGTAAGTGTGTATAAGTGCGTGTAAGTGCGTGTCAGTACGGTTTAAGTTCATGTAAGTGCGTGTAAGTACGTGTAAGTACATGTCTGTTCGTGTAAGTGAATGTAAGTGCGTGAAAGTGCGTGTAAGTGCATGTAGGTGTGTGTGAGTGCGTGTACGTGTGTGTAAGTGCATGTAAGTACGTGTAAGTGCGTATAAGTGCGTGTAAGTACGTGTAAGTACATGTCTGTTCGTGTAAGTGAATGTAAGTGCGTGAAAGTGCGTGTAAGTGCATGTAGGTGTGTGTGAGTGCGTGTACGTGTGTGTAAGTGCATGTAAGTACGTGTAAGTGCGTATAAGTGCGTGTAAGTACGTGTAAGTACATGTCTGTTCGTGTAAGTGAATGTAAGTGCGTGAAAGTGCGTGTAAGTGCATGTAGGTGTGTGTGAGTGCGTGTACGTGTGTGTAAGTGCATGTAAGTACGTGTAAGTGCGTATAAGTGCGTGTAAGTACGTGTAAGTACATGTCTGTTCGTGTAAGTGAATGTAAGTGCGTGAAAGTGCGTGTAAGTGCATGTAGGTGTGTGTGAGTGCGTGTACGTGTGTGTAAGTGCATGTAAGTACGTGTAAGTGCGTATAAGTGCGTGTAAGTACGTGTAAGTACATGTCTGTTCGTGTAAGTGAATGTAAGTGCGTGAAAGTGCGTGTAAGTGCATGTAGGTGTGTGTGAGTGCGTGTACGTGTGTGTAAGTGCATGTAAGTACGTGTAAGTGCGTATAAGTGCGTGTAAGTACGTGTAAGTACATGTCTGTTCGTGTAAGTGAATGTAAGTGCGTGAAAGTGCGTGTAAGTGCATGTAGGTGTGTGTGAGTGCGTGTACGTGTGTGTAAGTGCATGTAAGTACGTGTAAGTGCGTATAAGTGCGTGTAAGTACGTGTAAGTACATGTCTGTTCGTGTAAGTGAATGTAAGTGCGTGAAAGTGCGTGTAAGTGCATGTAGGTGTGTGTGAGTGCGTGTACGTGTGTGTAAGTGCATGTAAGTACGTGTAAGTGCGTATAAGTGCGTGTAAGTACGTGTAAGTACATGTCTGTTCGTGTAAGTGAATGTAAGTGCGTGAAAGTGCGTGTAAGTGCATGTAGGTGTGTGTGAGTGCGTGTACGTGTGTGTAAGTGCATGTAAGTACGTGTAAGTGCGTATAAGTGCGTGTAAGTACGTGTAAGTACATGTCTGTTCGTGTAAGTGAATGTAAGTGCGTGAAAGTGCGTGTAAGTGCATGTAGGTGTGTGTGAGTGCGTGTACGTGTGTGTAAGTGCATGTAAGTACGTGTAAGTGCGTATAAGTGCGTGTAAGTACGTGTAAGTACATGTCTGTTCGTGTAAGTGAATGTAAGTGCGTGAAAGTGCGTGTAAGTGCATGTAGGTGTGTGTGAGTGCGTGTACGTGTGTGTAAGTGCATGTAAGTACGTGTAAGTGCGTATAAGTGCGTGTAAGTACGTGTAAGTACATGTCTGTTCGTGTAAGTGAATGTAAGTGCGTGAAAGTGCGTGTAAGTGCATGTAGGTGTGTGTGAGTGCGTGTACGTGTGTGTAAGTGCATGTAAGTACGTGTAAGTGCGTATAAGTGCGTGTAAGTACGTGTAAGTACATGTCTGTTCGTGTAAGTGAATGTAAGTGCGTGAAAGTGCGTGTAAGTGCATGTAGGTGTGTGTGAGTGCGTGTACGTGTGTGTAAGTGCATGTAAGTACGTGTAAGTGCGTATAAGTGCGTGTAAGTACGTGTAAGTACATGTCTGTTCGTGTAAGTGAATGTAAGTGCGTGAAAGTGCGTGTAAGTGCATGTAGGTGTGTGTGAGTGCGTGTACGTGTGTGTAAGTGCATGTAAGTACGTGTAAGTGCGTATAAGTGCGTGTAAGTACGTGTAAGTATGTGTAAGTGCGTGTAAGTGCGTGTAAGTACGTGTAAGTGCGTGTAAGTACGTGTAAGTGCGTGTAAGTGCATGTAGATGTGTGTGAGTGCGTGTACGTTTGTGTAAGTGCATGTAAGTGTGTGTAAGTGTGTGTAAGTACATGTAAGTGTGAGTAAGTACGCGTAAGTCCGTGTAAGTATGTGTAGGTATGCGTAAGTGCGTATAAGTACGTATCATTGCGTGTAAGTACGTGTAAGTTCGTGTAAGTGCAGGTAAGTGCGTGTATGTGCGTGTAAGTATGTGTATGTGTGTAAGTGCGTGTGAGTATGTGTAAGTGCATGTAAGTGCGTGTAAGTGCGTATTAGTGCATGTAAGTGCATGTAAGTATGTGTAAGTGCGTGTAAGTGCGTGTAAGTACGTGTAAGTACGTGTAAGTGTGTGTCAGTGCATGTAAGTGTGTGTAAGTGTGTGTAAGTACGTGTAAGTACGTGTAAGTGCGTGTAAGTGAATGTAAGTGCGTGTAAGTGCGTGTAAGTGCGTGTAAGTGCATGGAAGCGTGTATTAGTGTGGTTTAAGTTTGTATAAGTGCGTGTAAGTGCATGTAAGTACATGTAAGTGGGTATTAGTGCGTGTATGTGCGTGGAAGTACGTGTATGTTTGTGTAAGTTCAGTTTAAGTGTGTGTTAGTTCGTGTAAGTCCGTGTATGTGCGTGTTAGTGTGTGTAAGTGTGTGTAAGTGCATATAAGTGTGTGTAAGTATGTGTAGGTGCGTGTAAAGCATAAGTGCGTGCAAGTATGTGTAAGTGCGTGTAAGTGCGTGCAAGTGCGTGTAAGTGCGTGTAAGTACGTGTAAGTACGGTTTAAGTTCATGTAAGTGCGTGTAAGTGCACATAAGTATGTGTAAGTGTGTATAAGTGCTCTAAGTGCGTGGAAGTGTGTGTAAGTGCATGTAAGTGCGTGTAAGTGCGTATAAGTACGTGTAAGTGTGTGTATGTGTGTGTACGTGTGTGTAAGTGCGTGTAAGTGCGTGCAAGTGCGTGTAAGTGCGTGTAAGTACGTGTAAGTACGGTTTAAGTTCATGTAAGTGCGTGTAAGTGCACATAAGTATGTGTAAGTGTGTATAAGTGCTCTAAGTGCGTGGAAGTGTGTGTAAGTGCATGTAAGTGCGTGTAAGTGCGTATAAGTACGTGTAAGTGTGTGTATGTGTGTGTACGTGTGTGTAAGTGCGTGTAAGTGCGTGCAAGTGCGTGTAAGTGCGTGTAAGTACGTGTAAGTACGGTTTAAGTTCATGTAAGTGCGTGTAAGTGCACATAAGTATGTGTAAGTGTGTATAAGTGCTCTAAGTGCGTGGAAGTGTGTGTAAGTGCATGTAAGTGCGTGTAAGTGCGTATAAGTACGTGTAAGTGTGTGTATGTGTGTGTACGTGTGTGTAAGTGCGTGTAAGTGCGTGCAAGTGCGTGTAAGTGCGTGTAAGTACGTGTAAGTACGGTTTAAGTTCATGTAAGTGCGTGTAAGTGCACATAAGTATGTGTAAGTGTGTATAAGTGCTCTAAGTGCGTGGAAGTGTGTGTAAGTGCATGTAAGTGCGTGTAAGTGCGTATAAGTACGTGTAAGTGTGTGTATGTGTGTGTACGTGTGTGTAAGTGCGTGTAAGTGCGTGCAAGTGCGTGTAAGTGCGTGTAAGTACGTGTAAGTACGGTTTAAGTTCATGTAAGTGCGTGTAAGTGCACATAAGTATGTGTAAGTGTGTATAAGTGCTCTAAGTGCGTGGAAGTGTGTGTAAGTGCATGTAAGTGCGTGTAAGTGCGTATAAGTACGTGTAAGTGTGTGTATGTGTGTGTACGTGTGTGTAAGTGCGTGTAAGTGCGTGCAAGTGCGTGTAAGTGCGTGTAAGTACGTGTAAGTACGGTTTAAGTTCATGTAAGTGCGTGTAAGTGCACATAAGTATGTGTAAGTGTGTATAAGTGCTCTAAGTGCGTGGAAGTGTGTGTAAGTGCATGTAAGTGCGTGTAAGTGCGTATAAGTACGTGTAAGTGTGTGTATGTGTGTGTACGTGTGTGTAAGTGCGTGTAAGTGCGTGCAAGTGCGTGTAAGTGCGTGTAAGTACGTGTAAGTACGGTTTAAGTTCATGTAAGTGCGTGTAAGTGCACATAAGTATGTGTAAGTGTGTGTAAGTGCTCTAAGTGCGTGGAAGTGTGTGTAAGTGCATGTAAGTTCAGTTTAAGTGTGTGTAAGTTCGTGTAAGTCCGTGTAATTGCATGAAAGTGTGTGTAAGTGCGTCTAAGTGTGTCTAAGTGTGTGAGTGTGTGTAAATACGTGCAAGTGCGTGTTAGTGCGTGCAAGTACAGTTGAAGTATGTGTAAGTTCGTGTAAGTTCAGTTTAAGTGCGTATAAGTGCGTGTAAGTGCGTGTAAGTGCATGGAAGTGCGTGTAAGTATGGTTTAAGTTCGTGTAAGTGCGTGTAAGTGCATGTTAAGTACGTGTAAGTGGGTGTAAGTGCGTGTAAGCGCGTAGAAGTGCGTGTAAGTGCGTGCATGTTCAGTTTAAGTGTGTGTATGTTTGTGTAAGTTCGTGTAAGTGCATGTAAGTGCGTGTAAGTATGTGTAGGTGCATGTACGTGGATGTAGGTGTGTGTAAGTGTGTGTAAGTGCGTGCAAGAGTGTGGAAGTGCGTGTAAGTGCGTGTAAGATAAGTTTAAGTGCGTATAAGTGTGTGTAAGATCAGTTTAAGTGCGTGTAAGTTTATGCAAGTTTATGTAAGTGTGTGTAAGTGCATGTAAGTGCGTGTAAGTACGTGTAAGTGGGTGTACGTGCATGTAAATGTGTGCAAGTGTGTGTAAGTCCGTGTCAGTGCGTGTAAATGCGTGTAAGTAAATTTAAGTTTGTGTAAGTGTGTGTAAGTGCGTGTAAGTGTGTGTAAGTGCGTGTAAGTACGTGTAAGTACGGTTTAAGTTCATGTAAGTGTGTGTAAGTGCAAATACGTACGTGTAAGTGTGTGTAAGTTCGTGTAAGTACATGGAAGTATGTGTAGGTACGTGTAAAATCAGTTTAAGTGTGTGTAAGTGTGTGTAAGTGCATGTAAGTGTGTGTAAGTGCATGTATGTGCGTGTAGGTGCGTGTAAGTGCGTGTAAGTACGTGCAAGTGTGTGTAAGTGTGTATAAGTTCAGTTTAAGTGCGTGTAAGTTCGTGTAAGTCCGTGTAAGTCCGTGTGATTGCGTGTATGTGGATGTACGTGCGTGTAAGTGCATGCAAGTGCGTGTAAGTACGTGCCAGTGTGTGTAAGTGTGTCTAAGTGCGTGTCAGTGTGTATAAGTGTGGATAAGTGTGTGTAAGTGTATGTAAGTGCGTGTAAGTACGTGCCAGTGTGTGTAAGTGTGTCTAAGTGCGTGTCAGTGTGTATAAGTGTGGATAAGTGTGTGTAAGTGTATGTAAGTGCGTGTAAGTACGTGCCAGTGTGTGTAAGTGTGTCTAAGTGCGTGTCAGTGTGTATAAGTGTGGATAAGTGTGTGTAAGTGTATGTAAGTGCGTGTAAGTACGTGCCAGTGTGTGTAAGTGTGTCTAAGTGCGTGTCAGTGTGTATAAGTGTGGATAAGTGTGTGTAAGTGTATGTAAGTGCGTGTAAGTACGTGCCAGTGTGTGTAAGTGTGTCTAAGTGCGTGTCAGTGTGTATAAGTGTGGATAAGTGTGTGTAAGTGTATGTAAGTGCGTGTAAGTACGTGCCAGTGTGTGTAAGTGTGTCTAAGTGCGTGTCAGTGTGTATAAGTGTGGATAAGTGTGTGTAAGTGTATGTAAGTGCGTGTAAGTACGTGCCAGTGTGTGTAAGTGTGTCTAAGTGCGTGTCAGTGTGTATAAGTGTGGATAAGTGTGTGTAAGTGTATGTAAGTGCGTGTAAGTACGTGCCAGTGTGTGTAAGTGTGTCTAAGTGCGTGTCAGTGTGTATAAGTGTGGATAAGTGTGTGTAAGTGTATGTAAGTGCGTGTAAGTACGTGCCAGTGTGTGTAAGTGTGTCTAAGTGCGTGTCAGTGTGTATAAGTGTGGATAAGTGTGTGTAAGTGTATGTAAGTGCGTGTAAGTACGTGCCAGTGTGTGTAAGTGTGTCTAAGTGCGTGTCAGTGTGTATAAGTGTGGATAAGTGTGTGTAAGTGTATGTAAGTGCGTGTAAGTACGTGCCAGTGTGTGTAAGTGTGTCTAAGTGCGTGTCAGTGTGTATAAGTGTGGATAAGTGTGTGTAAGTGTATGTAAGTGCGTGTAAGTACGTGCCAGTGTGTGTAAGTGTGTCTAAGTGCGTGTCAGTGTGTATAAGTGTGGATAAGTGTGTGTAAGTGTATGTAAGTGCGTGTAAGTACGTGCCAGTGTGTGTAAGTGTGTCTAAGTGCGTGTCAGTGTGTATAAGTGTGGATAAGTGTGTGTAAGTGTATGTAAGTGCGTGTAAGTACGTGCCAGTGTGTGTAAGTGTGTCTAAGTGCGTGTCAGTGTGTATAAGTGTGGATAAGTGTGTGTAAGTGTATGTAAGTGCGTGTAAGTACGTGCCAGTGTGTGTAAGTGTGTCTAAGTGCGTGTCAGTGTGTATAAGTGTGGATAAGTGTGTGTAAGTGTATGTAAGTGCGTGTAAGTACGTGCCAGTGTGTGTAAGTGTGTCTAAGTGCGTGTCAGTGTGTATAAGTGTGGATAAGTGTGTGTAAGTGTATGTAAGTGCGTGTAAGTACGTGCCAGTGTGTGTAAGTGTGTCTAAGTGCGTGTCAGTGTGTATAAGTGTGGATAAGTGTGTGTAAGTGTATGTAAGTGCGTGTAAGTACGTGCCAGTGTGTGTAAGTGTGTCTAAGTGCGTGTCAGTGTGTATAAGTGTGGATAAGTGTGTGTAAGTGTATGTAAGTGCGTGTAAGTACGTGCCAGTGTGTGTAAGTGTGTCTAAGTGCGTGTCAGTGTGTATAAGTGTGGATAAGTGTGTGTAAGTGTATGTAAGTGCGTGTAAGTACGTGCCAGTGTGTGTAAGTGTGTCTAAGTGCGTGTCAGTGTGTATAAGTGTGGATAAGTGTGTGTAAGTGTATGTAAGTGCGTGTAAGTACGTGCCAGTGTGTGTAAGTGTGTCTAAGTGTGTGTAAGTGCGTGTAAGTGCATGTTAAGTACGTGTTAGTGGATGTAGGAGCGTGTAAGTATGTGGAAGTGCGTGTAAGTGCGTGTATGTTCAGTGTAAGTGTGTGTAAGTTCATGTAAGTTTGTGTAAGTGCATGTAAGTGGCGTAAGTATGTGTAAGTACGTGTAAGTGCGTGTAAGTGCATGTAGGTGTATATAAGTGTGTTTAAGTACGTGCAAGTGCGTGTAACTGCGTATAACTGCGTGTAAGATCAGATTAAGTGCGTGTAAGTGCGTGTAAGTTCAGTTCAAGTGCGTGTAAGTTCATGTAAGTTTGTGTAAGTGCGTGTAAGTGTGTTTAAGTACGTGTAAGTGCGTGTTAGTGCGTGTTAGTGCGTGTTACTGCAGGTAAGTGTGTGTATGTAAGTGTAAGTGCGGATAAATGCGTGCAAGTGTGTGTAAGTGCATGCAAGTGCGTGTTAGTACGTGTAAGTGTGTGTAAGTGTGTCTAAGTACCGTTTAAGTTTGTGAAAGTTCGTGTAAGTGCATGTAAGTATGTGTAAGTGCGTGTAAGTACGTGTAAGAATTTGTAAGTGCGTGTAAGTACGTGTAAGTACGGTTTAAGTTCATGTAAGTGTGTGTAAGTGCGTGTAAGTACGTGTAAGAATTTGTAAGTGCGTGTAAGTACGTGTAAGTACGGTTTAAGTTCATGTAAGTGTGTGTAAGTGCGTGTAAGTACGTGTAAGAATTTGTAAGTGCGTGTAAGTACGTGTAAGTACGGTTTAAGTTCATGTAAGTGTGTGTAAGTGCGTGTAAGTACGTGTAAGAATTTGTAAGTGCGTGTAAGTACGTGTAAGTACGGTTTAAGTTCATGTAAGTGTGTGTAAGTGCGTGTAAGTACGTGTAAGAATTTGTAAGTGCGTGTAAGTACGTGTAAGTACGGTTTAAGTTCATGTAAGTGTGTGTAAGTGCGTGTAAGTACGTGTAAGAATTTGTAAGTGCGTGTAAGTACGTGTAAGTACGGTTTAAGTTCATGTAAGTGTGTGTAAGTGCGTGTAAGTACGTGTAAGAATTTGTAAGTGCGTGTAAGTACGTGTAAGTACGGTTTAAGTTCATGTAAGTGTGTGTAAGTGCGTGTAAGTACGTGTAAGAATTTGTAAGTGCGTGTAAGTACGTGTAAGTACGGTTTAAGTTCATGTAAGTGTGTGTAAGTGCGTGTAAGTACGTGTAAGAATTTGTAAGTGCGTGTAAGTACGTGTAAGTACGGTTTAAGTTCATGTAAGTGTGTGTAAGTGCGTGTAAGTACGTGTAAGAATTTGTAAGTGCGTGTAAGTACGTGTAAGTACGGTTTAAGTTCATGTAAGTGTGTGTAAGTGCGTGTAAGTACGTGTAAGAATTTGTAAGTGCGTGTAAGTACGTGTAAGTACGGTTTAAGTTCATGTAAGTGTGTGTAAGTGCGTGTAAGTACGTGTAAGAATTTGTAAGTGCGTGTAAGTACGTGTAAGTACGGTTTAAGTTCATGTAAGTGTGTGTAAGTGCGTGTAAGTACGTGTAAGAATTTGTAAGTGCGTGTAAGTACGTGTAAGTACGGTTTAAGTTCATGTAAGTGTGTGTAAGTGCGTGTAAGTACGTGTAAGAATTTGTAAGTGCGTGTAAGTACGTGTAAGTACGGTTTAAGTTCATGTAAGTGTGTGTAAGTGCGTGTAAGTACGTGTAAGAATTTGTAAGTGCGTGTAAGTACGTGTAAGTACGGTTTAAGTTCATGTAAGTGTGTGTAAGTGCGTGTAAGTACGTGTAAGAATTTGTAAGTGCGTGTAAGTACGTGTAAGTACGGTTTAAGTTCATGTAAGTGTGTGTAAGTGCGTGTAAGTACGTGTAAGAATTTGTAAGTGCGTGTAAGTACGTGTAAGTACGGTTTAAGTTCATGTAAGTGTGTGTAAGTGCGTGTAAGTACGTGTAAGAATTTGTAAGTGCGTGTAAGTACGTGTAAGTACGGTTTAAGTTCATGTAAGTGTGTGTAAGTGCGTGTAAGTACGTGTAAGAATTTGTAAGTGCGTGTAAGTACGTGTAAGTACGGTTTAAGTTCATGTAAGTGTGTGTAAGTGCGTGTAAGTACGTGTAAGAATTTGTAAGTGCGTGTAAGTACGTGTAAGTACGGTTTAAGTTCATGTAAGTGTGTGTAAGTGCGTGTAAGTACGTGTAAGAATTTGTAAGTGCGTGTAAGTACGTGTAAGTACGGTTTAAGTTCATGTAAGTGTGTGTAAGTGCGTGTAAGTACGTGTAAGAATTTGTAAGTGCGTGTAAGTACGTGTAAGTACGGTTTAAGTTCATGTAAGTGTGTGTAAGTGCGTGTAAGTACGTGTAAGAATTTGTAAGTGCGTGTAAGTACGTGTAAGTACGGTTTAAGTTCATGTAAGTGTGTGTAAGTGCGTGTAAGTACGTGTAAGAATTTGTAAGTGCGTGTAAGTACGTGTAAGTACGGTTTAAGTTCATGTAAGTGTGTGTAAGTGCGTGTAAGTACGTGTAAGAATTTGTAAGTGCGTGTAAGTACGTGTAAGTACGGTTTAAGTTCATGTAAGTGTGTGTAAGTGCGTGTAAGTACGTGTAAGAATTTGTAAGTGCGTGTAAGTACGTGTAAGTACGGTTTAAGTTCATGTAAGTGTGTGTAAGTGCGTGTAAGTACGTGTAAGAATTTGTAAGTGCGTGTAAGTACGTGTAAGTACGGTTTAAGTTCATGTAAGTGTGTGTAAGTGCGTGTAAGTACGTGTAAGAATTTGTAAGTGCGTGTAAGTACGTGTAAGTACGGTTTAAGTTCATGTAAGTGTGTGTAAGTGCGTGTAAGTACGTGTAAGAATTTGTAAGTGCGTGTAAGTACGTGTAAGTACGGTTTAAGTTCATGTAAGTGTGTGTAAGTGCGTGTAAGTACGTGTAAGAATTTGTAAGTGCGTGTAAGTACGTGTAAGTACGGTTTAAGTTCATGTAAGTGTGTGTAAGTGCGTGTAAGTACGTGTAAGAATTTGTAAGTGCGTGTAAGTACGTGTAAGTACGGTTTAAGTTCATGTAAGTGTGTGTAAGTGCGTGTAAGTACGTGTAAGAATTTGTAAGTGCGTGTAAGTACGTGTAAGTACGGTTTAAGTTCATGTAAGTGTGTGTAAGTGCGTGTAAGTACGTGTAAGAATTTGTAAGTGCGTGTAAGTACGTGTAAGTACGGTTTAAGTTCATGTAAGTGTGTGTAAGTGCGTGTAAGTACGTGTAAGAATTTGTAAGTGCGTGTAAGTACGTGTAAGTACGGTTTAAGTTCATGTAAGTGTGTGTAAGTGCGTGTAAGTACGTGTAAGAATTTGTAAGTGCGTGTAAGTACGTGTAAGTACGGTTTAAGTTCATGTAAGTGTGTGTAAGTGCGTGTAAGTACGTGTAAGAATTTGTAAGTGCGTGTAAGTACGTGTAAGTACGGTTTAAGTTCATGTAAGTGTGTGTAAGTGCGTGTAAGTACGTGTAAGAATTTGTAAGTGCGTGTAAGTACGTGTAAGTACGGTTTAAGTTCATGTAAGTGTGTGTAAGTGCGTGTAAGTACGTGTAAGAATTTGTAAGTGCGTGTAAGTACGTGTAAGTACGGTTTAAGTTCATGTAAGTGTGTGTAAGTGCGTGTAAGTACGTGTAAGAATTTGTAAGTGCGTGTAAGTACGTGTAAGTACGGTTTAAGTTCATGTAAGTGTGTGTAAGTGCGTGTAAGTACGTGTAAGTACGTGTAAGTACATGTGAGCATGTGCAAGTGCGTGTAAGTGCGTGTAAGTGTGTGTAAGTGGGTGTAAGTGCTTCCAAGCGCAAGTAAGTGTGTGTAAGTACGTGTAAGTGCGTGTAAGTACGTGTAAGTATGTGTAAGTGCGTGTAAGTTTGTGTAAGTGCGTGTAAGTATGTGTAAGTGCGTGTGAGTGCATGTAAGTACGTGTAAGTGCGTGTAAGTGTGTGTCAGTGCGTGTAAGTATGTGTAGGTGCGTGTCCGTATGTGTAAGTGCGTGTAAGTGTATGTATGTAAATGTAAATTTGTGTAAGTGCGTGTAAGTGCGTGTAAGTGTGTCTAAGTGTGTGTAAGTGCGTTTAAGTGTGTGTAAGTGCGGTTTAAGTTAGTGAAAGTGCGTGTTAGTGCATGTAAGTACTTGCAAGAGCGTGTAAGTACGTCGAAGTGCGTGGAAGTGCGTGTAAGTACGTGTGAGTTCAGTTTATGTATGTGTAAGTTCGTGTAAGTTTGTGTAACTGCATGTAAGTGCGTGTAAGTGCGTGTAAGTACGTGTAAGTGCGTGTAATGCGTCTAAGTGTGTGTAAGTGCGTATAAGTGTGTGCAAGTGCGTGTAAGTGCGTGTCAATGCGTCTAAGTGCGTGTAAGTTTGTGTAAGTTCATGTAAGTACGTGTAGGTACGTGTAAGTGGGTATAAGTGCGTGTAAGTTCAGTTTAAGTACGTGTAAGTTGGTGTAAGTGCATGTGAGTGCATGTAAGTGCATGTAAGTGCCTGTAAGTGCGTGTAGGAGTGTGTTCGTACGTGTAAGTGCGTGTAAGTACGTGCAAGTATGTGTAAGTATGTGTAAGTGCATGTAAGTGCGTGTAAGTGTGTGTAAGTGCGTGTAAGTGTGTGTAAGTACGTGTAAGTGTGTATACGTCAGTCTTAGTGCTTGCAAGTGCAAGTAAGTGTGTGTAAGTACGTGTACGTGTGTGTAAGTGTGTGTAAGTGCATGTAAGTGCCTGCAAGTGCGTGTAAGTGCATATAAGTACGTGTAAGTGCATGTAAGTGCGTGTAAGTGTGTGTAAGTGTGTGTCAATGCATGTAAGTGCGTGTAAGTTTGTGTAATTGTGTGTAAGTATGTGTAAGTTCATGTAAGTGCGTGTAAGTGAGTGTATGTAGTGTAAGTGTGTGTATGTGCATGTAAGTGCGTTTAAGTGCAGGTGAGTGCGGTTGAGTGCATGTAGGTTCGTGTAAGTGCGTGTAAGTGCGTGTAAGTGTGTGTAATTGTGTGTAAGTATGTGTAAGTTCATGTAAGTGCGTGTAAGTGAGTGTATGTAGTGTAAGTGTGTGTATGTGCATGTAAGTGCGTTTAAGTGCAGGTGAGTGCGGTTGAGTGCATGTAGGTTCGTGTAAGTTCGTGTTAGTAAGTGTAAGTGCGTGTAAGTGCATGTAAGTGCGTGTAAGTGCATGTAAGTGCGTGTAAGTGCATGTAAGTGTGTGTAAGTGGGTGTAGGAGTGCGTAGGAGGGTGTAGGTGTGTGTAAGTGTGTGTAGGTATGTGCAAGTGCATGTTAGTATGTGTTAGTGCGTGTAAGTGCGTGTAAGGGCGTGTAAGTGCGTGCAAGTGTGTGTAAGTGCGTGTAGGTGTGTGTAGGTGCGTGTAGGTGCGTGTAAGTGTGTGTAAGGGCATGTAAGTGCATGCAAGTGTGTGTAAGTGCGTGTAGGTGTGTGTAGGTGCGTGTAGGTGCGTGTAAGTGTGTGTAAGGGCATGTAAGTGCATGCAAGTGTGTGTAAGTGCGTGTAGGTGTGTGTAGGTGCGTGTAGGTGCGTGTAAGTGTGTGTAAGGGCATGTAAGTGCATGCAAGTGTGTGTAAGTGCGTGTAGGTGTGTGTAGGTGCGTGTAGGTGCGTGTAAGTGTGTGTAAGGGCATGTAAGTGCATGCAAGTGTGTGTAAGTGCGTGTAGGTGTGTGTAGGTGCGTGTAGGTGCGTGTAAGTGTGTGTAAGGGCATGTAAGTGCATGCAAGTGTGTGTAAGTGCGTGTAGGTGTGTGTAGGTGCGTGTAGGTGCGTGTAAGTGTGTGTAAGGGCATGTAAGTGCATGCAAGTGTGTGTAAGTGCGTGTAGGTGTGTGTAGGTGCGTGTAGGTGCGTGTAAGTGTGTGTAAGTACGTGTAAGTACGTGTAAGTGCGTGTAAGTGCGTGTAAGGGCATGTAAGTGCATGCAAGTTTGTGTAAGTGCGTGTAACTGCGTGTAAGTGCGTGTATGTGCATGTAAGTGCGTGTAAGTGCGTGTCAATGCGTGTAACTGCGTGTAAGTTTGTGTAAGTGCGGGTAAGTGGGTGTAGGTGCGTGTAGGTAGGTGTAAGTGCGTGTAAGTGTGTATAAGCGTGTGTAAGTATGTGTAAGTACGTGTTAGTGTGTGTAACTGCGTGTAAGTGCGTGTAAGTGCGTATAAGTGCGTGTAAGTGTGTATAAGTTTGTATAAGTTCGTGGAAGTGCGTGTAAGTGTGTGTAATTGCGTGTAAGTGCATATACGTGTGTGTAAGTGCGTGTAAGTTTGTGTAAGTGTGTGTAAGTGCGTGTAAGTATATGTAAATACGTGTAAGTACGTGTAAGTCCTAGGTGCTTGTAAGTGCGTTTAAGTGCGTGTAAGTTTGTGTAAGTGCATGTAAGTGCATGTAAGTGTGTGTAAGTGCGTGTAAGTGCATATACGTGTGTGTAAGTGCGTGTAAGTGTGTGTAAGTGCGTGTAAGTGCATGTAAGTGTGTGTAAGTGCATGTAAGTATGTATAAGTGTGTGTAAGTGTGTGTAAGTACGTGTAAGTACGTGTAAGCATGTGTAAGTGTGTGTAAGTGTGTGTAAGTATGTGTAAGTACATATAAGCATGTGTAAAAGCGTGTAAGTGCGTGTAAGTGTGTGTAAGTGGGTGTAAGTGCTTCCAAGTGCAAGTAAGTGTGTGTAAGTACGTGTAAGTGCGTGTAAGTGTGTGTAAGTATGTGTAAGTGCGTGTTAGTTTGTGTAAGTGAGTGAAAGTATGTGTAAGTGCGTGTAAGTGCATGTAAGTGCGTGTAAGTGCGTGTAAGTGCGTGTAAGTGTGTGTAAGTGCGTGTAAGTGCATGTAAGTGCGTGTACGTTTGTGTAAGTGTGTGTAAGTGTGTGTAAGTACGCGTAAGTGCGTGTAATGCGTCTAAGTGTGTATAAGTGCGTATAAGTGTGTGCATGTGCGTATAAGTGCGTGTCAATGCGTCTAAGTGCGTGTAAGTTTGTGTAAGTGCACGTAAGTACGTGTAGGTACGTGGAAGTGCATATAAGTGCGTGTAAGTGCAGTTTAAGTACGTGTAAGTTCGTGTAAGTGCATGTAAGTGCGTGTAAGTGCGTGTAAGTGCGTGTAAGTGTGTGTAAGTGCGTGTAAGTGCATGTAAGTGCGTGTACGTTTGTGTAAGTGTGTGTAAGTGTGTGTAAGTACGCGTAAGTGCGTGTAATGCGTCTAAGTGTGTATAAGTGCGTATAAGTGTGTGCATGTGCGTATAAGTGCGTGTCAATGCGTCTAAGTGCGTGTAAGTTTGTGTAAGTGCACGTAAGTACGTGTAGGTACGTGGAAGTGCATATAAGTGCGTGTAAGTGCAGTTTAAGTACGTGTAAGTTCGTGTAAGTGCATGTAAGTGCGTGTAAGTGCGTGTAAGTGCGTGTAAGTGTGTGTAAGTGCGTGTAAGTGCATGTAAGTGCGTGTAGGTGAGTGTAAGTGCGTGTAGGTGCATACAAGTGCGTGTAAGTGCGCGCAAGTGCATGCAAGTGTGTGTAAGTGCGTGTGAGTGCATGTAATTGCGTGTACGTTTGTGTAAGTGTGTGTAAGTGTGTGTAAGTATGCGTAAGTGTGTGTAATGCGTCTAAGTGTGTATAAGTGCGTATAAGTGTGTGCATGTGCGTATAAGTGCGTGTCAATGCGTCTAAGTGCGTGTAAGTTTGTGTAAGTGCACGTAAGTACGTGTAGGTACGTGGAAGTGCATATAAGTGCGTGTAAGCTCAGTTTAAGTACGTGTAAGTTCGTGAAAGTGCATGTAAGTGCGTGTAAGTACGTGTAAGTGCAAGTGCATGTAAGTAGGTTTAAGTACATGTAAGAACGTGTAAGTTTGTGTAAGTGCGTGTAAGCGTGTATAAGTCGGTCTAAGTGCTTGCAAGTGCAAGTAAGTGTGTGTAAGTACGTGTAGTGCGTGTAAGTGCGTGGTAAGTGCATGTAAGTGCCTGTAAGTGTGTGTAAGTGCATGTAAGTACGTGTAAGTGCATGCAAGTGCGTGTAAGTGTGTGTAAGTGTGTGTCAATGCGTGTAAGTTTGTGTAAGTTTGTGTAATTGTGTGTAAGTGTGTGTAAGTTCATGTAAGTGCGTGTAAGTGAGTGTATGTAGTGTAAGTGTGTGTATGTGCATGTAAGTGTGTGTAAGTGCGCGTGAGTGCGTGAGAGTGCATATAGGTTCGTGTAAGTTCGTGTAAGTGTGTGTAAGTACGTGTAAGTGCATGTAAGTGCGTGCAAGTGTATGTAAGTGTGTGTAAGTGCATGTAGGAGTGCGTAGGAGGGTGTAGGTGCGTGTAAGTGCGTGTAAGTATGTGTTAGTGCGTGTAAGTTCATGTAAGTGTGTGTAAGTACGTGTAACTTTGTATAAGTACGTGTAAGTACGTGTAAGTTCGTGTGAGTGCGTGTAAGTGCATGTAAGTGTGTGTAAGTGTGTGTAAGTGCGTGTAAGTGAGTGTAAGTGTGTGTAAGTGCGTGTAAGTGCGTGTAAGTGGGTATAAGTTTGTGTAGGTGCGTGTAAGTATATGTAAGTGTGTGTTAGTGCATGTAAGTGTGTGTAAGTGTGGGTAAGTGCGTAGAAAATCGTGTAAGTACGTGTAAGTGCGTATAAGTGTGTGTTAGTGCGTGTAAGTGCGTGTAAGTGCATGTGTTTACATGAAATCTGCCGCGCACGCAAATATTCCGCGAGAGAGACCGAGTCATGGACTTCCGCGATGGAGTTGAGGCAAGTGAGGGGTGGTCTTTGAGCAAGAGGAGAGAGCCACAGTTGATCCTCATGGTGGAGAGGCAGAATGGGCATCTTTGTGGGCTTGTGTTGGCCTGTTTATGGGTGTGGGGAAGGCTGGAATTGTGCCTGGTGGTAGACCCGCGGAATTGGCTGTTCAGTAACAATGGCTTCATATTAGGGGTTCCGCGAAAGTGGCAAAACAAGGACAGGGGGTGTGTCTGCGGATTGGGCATCTTGGGAGGGAAATTTGGGTGACTTTGGGACCCGCGGAAGACCTCAAAACGTGGTGCAAGGTTCAGCCGCGGATTTGGGTTGTTTGGGATGCTACCGGAGCAGGTTTTGGGTGCGCGGAGGGCGTGAGACAGTGCCATGATGATCAGGAGCGGAATGGTCATTTTTTGGGAGGGTGTTTTGTGGCTAAGGTGAGAAGGAAGTGCCGCGGAATGGTGCTGGGTGTCTAATCCGCGGAATTGCCTTGCCAGTAACAACAGAGGGGCANAAGAGGCGGAAAGCGGCCATGATGTTGACCTGCGGATTTGCCACATTTCTGATGGAGTTGGAGTCACTTGTGTGGACAAGAGGGGTGCGGAAAGAGGCCTCCATGTGTATCTGCGGATTTAGTATTTAGAGGAGAGGTGTGTGAGGGTGGAACAAGAGGCACAAGTGTTGCGGACAAATGGAAGGATCACACAAGGTGCGGAAGTGTTGTACAAGACGCGGGAAGACAACCGGACCAAGAATGGCGGGAACCACATGGCGCAAAGACCAAGAAGTGGCGGGAGGCGGCGCGACGAGCAAGGAGGAAGCAATGGCGGCACTTACTTTGCGGATGGGAATAAAGTAGTGGTGGTAGTGGGTGTGAATGCAAGGGGGCCGCGACGCGGCGGGGAAGGGTGTAGCGGACTATATAATGG
>SZWC01018493.1:26541-39104 GCA_023375785.1 Penium margaritaceum
TGTTCCGGGAGGGGGTGATGGAGTTCCGCGGAATTGCCATGTCAGAGGGGTGATGTGACGGGATGAAAGACCACTTGTGAGTGATCAAATGTGACATTGCGTCATGGTGGATGTGGGATGAAGTCTTGTTGTGTGCGAAAGGAGGAGATATGCGAAAGACAACATGGAAGGCGCGCAAGTGAAGTGACAGCGCGGAACAATGACGAGCACGGCAAAAAAACGGCCAACACTGTTTATGGTGCGGTGAGCGTGGACAGTTCTTTGCTCTTTGCTAGCAGAACTGCACAAGCCTTCAGATTCAGTCATACATGTCGGCAGCCAGCTTCGTGCATCAGGACACGCGGAGGCCACACCAGCAGCATTCGCAGCAAGCTTCCATACACCACTTCTTGCCGCGGCGTGCAGCCACACAGGCAGGCAGTAGGGAGACCTTGCCTACACCCTCTCGCACGCCTGTCAGTTCATCGCCGGGAGCGGACCCATTGGGATAGCACCGAAGAGTCACCAAGTGGGTGGAACAGCTACACTGGCGGCGTATCATGAACGCGCTGCAGGACCGCGTGGAGGTGGAAAGCGTACACATCCAAGATGTGCGCGGAACTCACCAGCTCCAGGCCAACGACTCTATGGAGCACAGGTGGTTTTCCAATGTGCCACCGCCAGCAGACGGACTCTCCAAGACCGGGAGATCATTGGCATATCAAGGGCCGGTTTACCAGCAGCGCGGTGGAATGCAGCAGTCATGGGTAGCGGAGGAGGATCACCTGCCATCCGCGCCCTTAGCAGGGATTACAACCTCCCCGCCTCCGCTTGTCTCCAGAGAACCAACCTTAGGGGCTGCCCACCGCTACCAGGCGCAGGTGGGAGGTATGCCCGCGGAGCGATCACCTTTGACAAAAGGAGAAAGGGGGATGAGACAGCCTCTGCAGGAAGTATGCACCGAACAGTCGGGTGGGTCACCTATGATGCCGGAGACGAGGCAGCAGCACCACCCACCCACGGCAGAACATGCGGAGGGGGGTCAGACAGCCGGGGCTGGACTATCCAACGCGATGGAAGGAGTACCCCTAGAGGGGAATCCGCGGTTGACTGCCACGGACACCCCAGCAACACCAAGCGTGAGGGCAACGACGAGCCACAACCCACAATTCACTGGGTGGCAAGGAACACCGCAAGGACAACAGAGAGGGGGCATGGCGCACCAACCCCCCCTGATTCCGCAGCCATCCCACGCGACCCAGCAGCCACTCAGAGGGCCCCAGCCACAGCCCAACCCAGCATTGCAAGGGACTCTGCCGTACGCGGGGCCCGCAACGATCTTCTACCACAGCCCCACCAGGTTGGATGATGATGGGCACCTGGGCCATGCCCTCCGCGGCAGGAGTGCCGCCGCAAGCACCCATGGAGCAGATACCGTCACAGCAACCAGCGGCCCCTATGACGTCGCAACTAATTCCCGTGGTGGTTGGACACCCAGTCTATCACGAGCAACCAATGGGTACTGCTCCAGCTGGGATTGCGGTCCATCCAGCACAACCTGCCAGCCAGGTGCAGCCGACAGCACCCCACTCCACCTACCCTGCTCTCCCACCAAATCCAGCGACCACCATGGCCCCTGCGGCGTCTACCGCCACCCCGCTCTACCACTCTGCAGTGTCACACCCTCTACCTCAGGGATACTGGCTGCCAGGACCTCAGCTGCAGTACGTACGCGCACAACCGGCCAACATTCCGCGGTTAGAGATCTTCAAGGGAACCCCTGAAGAGGACCCGTGGACATGGTTGAAGCAGATTACGATACATGCAAGCATAGGACGAATACCACCGGACCTTTGTTTGGCCACCGCAGAGCTCCATCTTCAGGGCGCGGCGGAGGACTGGTACAATGCACGAGCGCCGTTCAACTCCTTTGAGGATTTTGTCAACACACTGATCGAGTGCTTGAAGCGGCTGACAAAGGAAGAAGCACTCCGCAAAATTGAAAAGGAGGTCATGCGGAAGGACACCGACATCCGAAGGTTTTGGGATCAGTTCCTCACTTGGGCATCAATCNTCAGCTGAAGTACGTACGCGCACAACCGGCCAACATTCCGCGGTTAGAGATCTTCAAGGGAATCCCTGAAGAGGACCCGTGGACATGGTTGAAGCAGATTACGATACATGCAAGCATAGGACGAATACCACCGGACCTTTGTTTGGCCACCGCAGAGCTCCATCTTCAGGGCGCGGCAGAGGACTGGTACAATGCACGAGCGCCGTTCAACTCCTTTGAGGATTTTTTCAACACACTGATCGAGTGCTTGAAGCGGCTGACAAAGGAAGAAGCACTCCGCAAAATTGAAAAGGAGGTCATGCGGAAGGACACCGACATCCGAAGGTTTTGGGATCAGTTCCTCACTTGGGCATCAATCACGAAGAACCCTCAAGGGGAAGGACTGCCGCTGTGGGTCCTCCTGCAAAATCTCATTCGCGCACNCGTTCAACTCCTTTGAGGATTTTGTCAACACACTGATCGAGTGCTTGAAGCGGCTGACAAAGGAAGAAGCACTCCGCAAAATTGAAAAGGAGGTCATGCGGAAGGACACCGACATCCGAAGGTTTTGGGATCAGTTCCTCACTTGGGCATCAATCACGAAGAACCCTCAAGGGGAAGGACTGCCGCTGTGGGTCCTCCTGCAAAATCTCATTCGCGCACTTCCCGATGAGATCAGCAGTCTGATGATCCCTGAGCGCTACCAGTCACTGCAGGATGCGGTGCAGGACGCCACGGCCATTTCCACACAACAACGGTCGACGCGGCAGCACCAGGGTGGAGATTCTCATGCTCCAGCACCAGCAGCACAGGCCTCCCAACCCAAGCCTAAGGCATGCTACACTTGCCAGAGCCTGGAGCACATTGCTTGAGACTGTCCGCGAAAAAGACAGGGTGTTCCGCGAGCTGATCCTATGCAGCAGGACCCTATGGTGCAGCAGTGGTAGCGGTATTATAATCAACCTTGGCAGGATCAGCAGCCTCAGCAGCAGACGCAAGCTGGGCGGCAGGCACCGGATCATCAAACCCAGACTGCCCCGGGAGGGCAGGGCATTCTACCCAACCCACAGGCACCCGCGAACTCCACGAGTGGAGCCCGCAATGTCAAGCTGGGACTGCCAATGGCGGAGGACGAGACTACAGAGTTGCCCCCAACCGCAGCGGAGACCACTCTCATTGCACGAGCCCAAGAATTAGGCTTGCGCGGNCTCCAGCACCAGCAGCACAGGCCTCCCAACCCAAGCCTAAGGCATGCTACACTTGCCAGAGCCTGGAGCACATTGCTTGAGACTGTCCGCGAAAAAGACAGGGTGTTCCGCGAGCTGATCCTATGCAGCAGGACCCTAAGGTGCAGCAGTGGTAGCAGTATTATAATCAACCTTGGCAGGATCAGCAGCCTCAGCAGCAGACGCAAGCTGGGCGGCAGGCACCAGATCATCAAACCCAGACTGCCCCGGGAGGGCAGGGCATTCTACCCAACCCACAGGCACCCGCGAACTCCACGAGCGGAGCCCGCAATGTCAAGCTGGGACTGCCAATGGCGGAGGACGAGACTACAGAGTTGCCCCCCACCGCAGCGGAGACCACTCTCATTGCACGAGCCCAAGAATTAGGCTTGCGCGGATGGGATCTACAGATGGCCGCTTGAGTACAGGAAGATATGCGGCGCAAGGCAGAGGCTACGGAGGAATGATTCCAAGAGGCAATTGCGAAACATACCGTCGTGCCGGAGAAACGACGACAAACAAAACCACCACCCGCAGCGGAAAAGCAACCTGCCCCATCCTCACGGGCACCAACAGGAGCTACAACGGCCGCGGAGAGAAGCACTGATCCTGTCCAACGTCTATTTACCACTCCCATCGCGGAAGTCAACTTCTTTGAGTTCCTCCGCATTCACCCAGAGATTGCACCGTGACTGAAGGAGGAGTTCTCCAGAGCCAATCAACGCCTCCAAGCTATGGGCATCTCCGTTAGCTGCACCGCACCCAACGCTGGCACGCAGAACACCCGCCGTGCAGTGCCCGACACTTCNGGCAGGGCATTCTACCCAACCCACAGGCACCCGCGAACTCCACGAGCGGAGCCCACAATGTCAAGCTGGGACTGCCAATGGCGGAGGACGAGACTACAGAGTTGCCCCCCACCGCAGCGGAGACCACTCTCATTGCACGAGCCCAAGAATTAGGCTTGCGCGGATGGGATCTACAGATGGCCGCTTGAGTACAGGAAGATATGCGGCGCAAGGCAGAGGCTACGGAGGAATGATTCCAAGAGGCNAACATACCGTCGTGCCGGAGAAACGACGACAAACAAAACCACCACCCGCAGCGGAAAAGCAACCTGCCCCATCCTCACGGGCACCAACAGGAGCTACAACGGCCGCGGAGAGAAGCACTGATCCTGTCCAACGTCTATTTACCACTCCCATCGCGGAAGTCAACTTCTTTGAGTTCCTCCGCATTCACCCAGAGATTGCACCGTGACTGAAGGAGGAGTTCTCCAGAGCCAATCAACGCCTCCAAGCTATGGGCATCTCCGTTAGCTGCACCGCACCCAACGCTGGCACGCAGAACACCCGCCGTGCAGTGCCCGACACTTCACTCCCGCTGAGCCTTGCGGAAGAAGAGTGGGGATGGGCACCACAGTCNAGAGGCAATTGCTAAACATACCGTCGTGCCGGAGAAACGACGACAAACAAAACCACCACCCGCAGCGGAAAAGCAACCTGCCCCATCCTCACGGGCACCAACAGGAGCTACAACGGCCGCGGAGAGAAGCACTGATCCTGTCCAACGTCTATTTACCACTCCCATCGCGGAAGTCAACTTCTTTGAGTTCCTCCGCATTCACCCAGAGATTGCACCATGACTGAACGAGGAGTTCTCCAGAGCCAATCAACGCCTCCAAGCTATGGGCATCTCCGTTAGCTGCACCGCACCCAACGCTGGCACGCAGAACACCCGCCGTGCAGTGCCCGACACTTCACTCCCGCTGAGCCTTGCGGAAGAAGAGTGGGGATGGGCACCACAGTCCTTGGAACCACCGCGGCGTGATGAAAACCATTACGAGGTCGCCTGCTGCATGGTTTGGATATGTGGAAGGAAGTTCCTGGCCATAATTGACAAAGGGGCCACTCACACCACTGTGGCGTTCCGCGTCCTTCTAGTGGTCGGATGGACAGACCGCATCCTCCCTACCCGACGCCTTTTCACCAACTCAGCGGGCGGAATGGACTATGGAGATGGGGAAGTTCACGGCCTACCCATGCAGGTGGGATCTCTTCATGAACCATTGAACGTCCAAGTCACGCAGGCCAGGACGTATGACGTACTCCTGGGCATGGATTACTTGATACCGCGACAAGCCAATCTTCTTTTCTCCCTCGGAATTATGCAACTCTGCTCGGCTTTTGGGAAAGACGCATCTTGCCCCATCACCATCGGGGACAGGGTAGCGGTGTCTGTGACCAGCGGCGAATCCTTCTCCCTCCTGGATGCAGCGGCAGAGGACTCTCAAGTTCATGCAAGTAGGTTGCCATCCATCACGGCTGACTTGCCTGCCGCGGAACAGGTCACAACAGGAGAATGGCAGGAACTCGCGGGAGAGTCAAGCAAGCCCGGAGTGCAAACCAACCTCCTGGGACTGTGGCAGAGGAGACAACGAGTCCTAGGAGATGGCCATCAACTCGAAGAAGAAGAGGAATTCTACCCACTCCGCGAAACAGCACCATCACCACCACCGCAATGGGATCACATGCTCCACTCAAGACTTTCACCCGCACAAAAGCAGGACTTCTGTGATCTGTTGGACGCATTCGTAGACATCTTCGCTGGTTCCGCGGCTGACCTTGGGGCCGTGGAAGCCTTCCATGTCATTTCCACGGGGGACTCCGCGCCCACAAAACAGAAGGTGCGGTGCATCCTTCCGGAGCAGGAGAAAATCATTACAGAGGGGCTCGCNGAGCTCAAGGCGCAGGGGTGATTGTCCCAATCGTCAGTCCCTAGCGTGCCAACTTGGTCATCGTGGGGAAGCCGGACGGGTCCAAGCGATTCTGCGTTGACTTCCGCGATCTCAACCGTGTGACCGAGGAAGATGCGTACCCCATGCCTCTGATTGTCGACATACATGAGCGCCAGCAGGGTCGCGGATGGTTCGCAAAACTCGACGTGAAGGCTGCCTTTCATGCCGTTCCCATGCACCCCGACTCCATCGCCAAAACTGCGTTTGTGACACCAGAAGGCTTATATGCGTTTACACGCATGCCTTTTGGACTTCACAACGCAAGCGCGACATTTCAGCGGATCATGCACTCCACCCTCCGCGAAATCCCCAATGTCAGCTGTTACATTGACGACATCATGGTCGCGGCCCACACCTTCGAGGAACTGTTCTCCTCCCTGGCCGCCGTCTTCGCTGCCCTCCGCAGAGCCAATCTGAAGCTCAAGGCGGCAAAGTGCTCTATTGGAGCCGCGGAAATGGAGTTCCTGGGTTTCGTGACGAGCGCGGATGGCATCAAGACAGATCTAGAGAAAATCGCGGCGGTACACGAATGGCATCAGCCCACCTCTGCGGGGCAAGTCAAGATCTTCCTGGGATTCGTCTCATTCTACCGGAAGTTTGTATGTGACCATGCGCGCATCATCAAGCTGCTCCAGGAGTTGACACACCAGGACGTGCCATTTGAATGGACGTCGGCTTGCGGGGACGCCTGGAAGGAAATCAAGAACCGCCTTGTTACCGTGCCCATGCTCGAGTTCCTCGATTTCAACCTCCCATTCTCCATCACCACCGACTGGTCGCGGGATGGGCTTGGGGCCATCCACTCCCAGACGGTGCAGGAACCCACACAGAAGGTGATTGCCTACGCCAGTCGTGCCCTCATTGAAGGGGAGCGGAAGTACCCTCCGGTGAAAGGCGAATGCCTGGCTGTCCTCTGGGCACTCCAACACTTCCGCGATTACATCAAGAATGGCAAGCCGTTCACGGTTTTCACAGACCATCAGGCCCTCCAGTGGCTCCTCAATACTCAAAATCATGAAGGCATCCTAGCCAAGTGGGCACTCCTTCTCCAGGGTTACAACATGAAGATCAAGTATCAGCCCGCACTTGCAAACCGCAACGCGGATGCCCTGAGCCGACTTCCGCGCACGGGCTGGCCAGACCCTGACCAGGCACCGCTA
The DNA here is from genome assembly GCA_023375785.1 of Penium margaritaceum. Taxonomy (NCBI): domain Eukaryota; kingdom Viridiplantae; phylum Streptophyta; class Zygnematophyceae; order Desmidiales; family Peniaceae; genus Penium; species Penium margaritaceum. The sequence continues at coordinate 33,757 of SZWC01018493.1, forward strand.
AACATAGCGAAGCCACCTGAGGCGGAACCTATCCCAGGTGTCGGGCCACCACCTCCACTCACTGAAGCGGAATGGGAGGGAGTGGCAAGAGAATTCGACAAGGAGGAACAGGAGGTCGCATTGCAACTCTTGAATGAGCTCGATCCCGCCGCGGAGTGGACCGTTGCGGAGACTCTACCAGCCATCTCCGTGTCTGGCCTACAGCTTGCCCGCAGGTACAACCCTACCATCCGCAGTTGGACGTTGGCGGAAATTGCTCCCCATCTTCCCCCACGACATGCACACCCGCGGGCCTCGCAAACGTCCGCTGCCCCACCACAGACTTCCCCATTGAGCGAACCACACTCTCCTGCTCCCGCCACAACACTTCTTGAGAACCACCATCCCCTCACTCTGGTAGACTTCCTCCTCCACTCCCCTGAGTCTACAGAAAGTCTCCGCGCCCTCTTCAACACTCACAATACCTCCCTTTCCCCTCTTGGCATCCACCTCTCATGCACGCGAGACAGCCTGACCGGCATCCGCCTGTTATCCCGCAGCATTATTCTCACCCACTTTAGCGTACGCGGTGCCGCTGCACGTGCATCACGCACCTGGGCACCCTCGGCCCTCACCCCCGGACCGCCCGCACCCTCCGATGTCCACGTGGCGTAGTGCTACGTGTGGATATGTGGCGGCAAGTTTGTGGCCATCGTGGACACCGGCGCCACCCATACAACGATTGCGCTCTAGATGGTCCGCTCACTCCACATGCAGCACCTCATCCAACCCACTCGACTCTGCTTCTCTATCTCCACCGGCGACATCGACGCGCTGCTCGGACAAGACGCGGGCCTCCCCATGCAGGTGGCGAATGTACATGCGGCACAAACCTTCCAGGTTTGCGATGTCCGCACGTACGACATTTTGCTCGCGACAAACTGGCTCGCGCCGCGCCAAGCGGATATATTGATCGGTGCAGGCATCCTCAGTCTCATTTCCAGCTCCGGCATTCGATCATTCACCCCGATGTTTACCTCGCATCGACCATCTCCGAGCACGGTCCTCTCTACTCTTGTCTCAGCTCTCACCGGCGCCCGACACACTCGGCGGATAACGCGCAGTTGGGCTCTCGCCCGCGGAACATCTGACATGGCACGCAATCAAGGCATGGGGTCCGCGCCTTNGTCGCGGGGGGGTGGATCCTCCCGGCGACAGCTACGCCGCCCTGCTCTAAACACGGGCGCGGGGCACCGCCCGGCACGGACACCAACACCACCAACGGGAACAGCGGCTCTATCGCGGCAGGGCCCCACGACAAGGACCGCACCTGCAAGGACACCAGCACCACCTACGGCTGCAACATGCGGGTCCTGACCTGGTTCGGTGACGAGAACTCCGCCAACACCGGTGACGGCCACCCCAGAAGCGGCTGCGGCCTCACCGTGGCCCAGCCCGGCTGCAGGGACGACCCTGATACCAACCACAAGACCAGCAGCGACAATCCCGCCGCGGCCCAGTCCCGCGGAACGAACACCAACGCAGGTCACGCCACCTGTGGCTAAATCACCAGGCCCGTCGCGACAAGGCCCAACCACAAGCACACCGACGCGGACCTTCAGGCGCATGGAGCCTGCGGTAGGAGCCACGCAGACAGCGGCAAGAACAACCGCCACGCCAACACCAAGCCCGCGAGATGAACCTCGAACCCTGGTTACCCCAGTCCCCTCCTCGGCCACGACGGCGCTCTCTCACTCGCCGCCGACCTCGCGCGGTAGCCCAACTCGGCAACTCGCACGTCCCCTGCTGGGCGCAAGAATGGTGATGGAAGGGGCAAGAACATACCTCGAGGAAAGCTCGGGGGACAGCGGGGAGCAGCCCAAGGAAGCCCTGCTGCTTGAAGTAGTAAGCAGCGTCATGCTCTAGCTGCTGACAAAATACCGGAAGTGATCCGCGCGGAACTTGAGGATTCACTGTTCGGCAGGATGTGGCAGGTGGTACTAAAGGGAGCAGCCACGGGGGTGCTGACCCTCGGAGTGCGCGAGAGGCAAGTGCTCCTACTGGAGACAGAAGGCGCAGAGCGCCTTGTTTTGGCACTGCGAGATAGCTTGAGCATCAAACCAGGGGTGGCTAGTGACATGACTGGCGTCGCGGAACTACTGGACACCAAGCGGGCGGACCCATCACTGGAAGCCGCTCGAGTGTGGTGGAACAGGGTGCAGAAGGACCAGCAGAGCACTCCAGAGAGACGGTACGTGCACNCTCTATCTCCACCGGCGACATCGACGCGCTGCTCGGACAAGACGCGGGCCTCCCCATGCAGGTGGCGAATGTACATGCGGCACAAACCTTCCAGGTTTGCGATGTCCGCACGTACGACATTTTGCTCGCGACAAACTGGCTCGCGCCGCGCCAAGCGGATATATTGATCGGTGCAGGCATCCTCAGTCTCATTTCCAGCTCCGGCATTCGATCATTCACCCCGATGTTTACCTCGCATCGACCATCTCCGAGCACGGTCCTCTCTACTCTTGTCTCAGCTCTCACCGGCGCCCGACACACTCGGCGGATAACGCGCAGTTGGGCTCTCGCCCGCGGAACATCTGACATGGCACGCAATCAAGGCATGGGGTCCGCGCCTTCGTCGCGGGGGGGTGGATCCTCCCGGCGACAGCTACGCCGCCCTGCTCTAAACACGGGCGCGGGGCACCGCCCGGCACGGACACCAACACCACCAACGGGAACAGCGGCTCTATCGCGGCAGGGCCCCACGACAAGGACCGCACCTGCAAGGACACCAGCACCACCTACGGCTGCAACATGCGGGTCCTGACCTGGTTCGGTGACGAGAACTCCGCCAACACCGGTGACGGCCACCCCAGAAGCGGCTGCGGCCTCACCGTGGCCCAGCCCGGCTGCAGGGACGACCCTGATACCAACCACAAGACCAGCAGNAGATGGAGCGTTCAGTACCCGCCAGAAGAAAGATCGCGACTTACTGACAACCAGGTACCTGAGGGATGCTGGATGGAAGCCATGGAAAAATGTTGGACGCTGACGCTCTAGAATGTGATACGCACAAGGGTAGCGGCAGCGGTTGCGGAGACACACTGGACCGTGGTTCGAGGAAAGGGACTGAATCTCAAGCAAGAAGAGGTGCGACACTGGGCCAAGGAGGCAGCGGAAGTATGCCAAGAGGACAAGAGCAGGAGGGATGCGGAGGTAGAGGAGGCTCGCGAATACACCCAGCCCTCCCCTCAGTTGCAGCAGATGGAAGAATGCCTGCGGAAGGAATGGGAGGAAGAGACAGCCGAGACAGAACGGGTGGCCGCAGAGGCCGCGAAGAAGGAGGCCCGATTGGCTAAGGAATGGGAGGCGGCGCCCAAGACAGACAAGGAAGCTGCAGAAGAACTCATAAGGGAAATCNAGGGCCGCAGCAAGGCAGGCAGGAGCAGAAGGAGAAGAGAAGATGGGGAAGAGATACAAAGCTGGCGCCAAGCGCCACCGCCCAGAACCATCCGCTGGCTCCCTCCGGCGGAAGGCACAACTTCAGGCCCGAGCGGCGGCGGTGGTGCAGAAAGCAGCAGCGATGCTGAGCCAGACCAGAACAACAACGCCGGCAGACGCCAGCCGAAATGAGGAGCCAGCGCAGACTTTCCCGGAGGAAGCAAATCCTGCTCTGAAAGGAAAGAGGAAGGCGTAGGAGGAAGCGGTCGCGGAGCCACGGAAAGAGAAACAATCGCGGGTACACGAAGGCCCCAGCCCCGGCGTGACTCTGGAACAATTGGCGCAGGCCCAGCGGGAGGCCGCACAGGCAGCAAAACTTCTGATGGCAGTACTCTGCACAGTCCACATGCCAGCGGAGATGGTGCCGGCTCCACTACGGCCTGTCTTGGGAGAGGCCGCGCTAGCAGTTGCGCGCAAGGGGCCGGAAAGGAGGGGACGCGCGGAGAAAGAGGCGGTGATGGTGGTTTCCAAAATCAGTGAGTCACCGNGAAAGAGGAAGGCGTAGGAGGAAGCGGTCGCGGAGCCACGGAAAGAGAAACAATCGCGGATACACGAAGGCCCCAGCCCCGGCGTGACTCTGGAACAATTGGCGCAGGCCCAGCGGGAGGCCGCACAGGCAGCAAAACTTCTGATGGCAGTACTCTGCACAGTCCACATGCCAGCGGAGATGGTGCCGGCTCCACTACGGCCTGTCTTGGGAGAGGCCGCGCTAGCAGTTGCGCGCAAGGGGCCGGAAAGGAGGGGACGCGCGGAGAAAGAGGCGGTGATGGTGGTTTCCAAAATCAGTGAGTCACCGGGAGACTCGGAAGAGGAACAGCCCCTCACGCGCAGCCAGAGATTACTGCAGGCTCCAGGAGCGGCTCCACACAGGAAGGAGGAGGTGATTGAGCTGCACCGCGCTGGTGGACGCGGCCGACGCCCGAGCGGCCCCACTGAGAGCAGGCTGCGAGAGCAGTGGGATGAAGGAGAGCTTCAAGCGGTCAGAATCCTTTGGCTCTTCTCTACACCTGACCCTTGGGACCGAGAGCCACCGGTCTATGATGAAGAGAACCGCAAGAAGTTTGAGGNGGACCAGCCGCTGTTCCAACCCTCCCCTATCGGGGAACCGTTGGAAAAGATTATCATCGACTTCCACGGCCCCCGTGCACACCGCGACCAGGGGAACCGATACTGGATTGCAGCGGTGGACCACTTCACGAAGTACCTCTGGGTCCGCGTTGTGCCTAACAAAAGCTCAGCCACCGCGGCAAGGTTCATCCACAAAGAAATCTTCTACCGCTTTGGTGGCTGTAGTGTGGTGCACAGCGACAACGGCACGGAGTTCATGGGGGCCTTCAGAGAGGAGCTGGAGGAGTGCGGGGTCCGCCATGTGCACTCCGGGCGGTACCGGTTAGAGTCACAAGGGCAAGTGGAGCGGGTGCATGACATAGTGGAGAGGGCAGTGGCAACCGCGGAGGGCAGCAGCTGGACTGAGAAGCTGAGGAAAACGGCTCATTTCATCAACACGACACCCAGCCGAGCAACCTCCTTCTCACCCCACATGCTACTCTTCGGACAACCACCGCGTGCGGCGATGGGCATGCCCCAGAAACCGCTAAGGCTACCACTTGCTCCGGAGGAGCAAGAGAAACTCTCGGAGGAAGAGAAGGATAAGGCAGTCGCGGAATGGTTCCGCGAGCGTTGCGAGCGGACCAAGGCCATGCGGGCAGAGGCGCGGCTGAGGGGCTCCGTTTCAGCCTGGCGCGGATGTGACGCGGCAAACCGACGGCTTAACCATGGGCCCATCAAGGAGGGTCACTTGGTGTACCTCCGCCCCTTCCCCAATGCGGGGAGAAGGGCAGGGGAACCGCGGGAGGTGTACC
>SZWC01018494.1:10231-20306 GCA_023375785.1 Penium margaritaceum
CCCCCCCCCCCCCCCCCTCTCTCTCTCTCTCTCTCTACTCAATACAGCTATCAGCACCACAAATGACAACATCAGGGAGGGAAGGGGGTCCAACATTTCTGTTGAAAGAGGAAAGAATTGATGCGTTGCAAAGGGTTCGACGTTCGAAAGGCCGGCTGCACAAACGGCAGCGGCAGCTGCGGTGAACTGGCATTGGCGGAGGCTGCAGTGGGCCTCCACTGCCTGCCACCCGGGACCTCTTGACATTGTCTTTCTCAGTTCTGCCCTTCGTCGTAGGCGCCAAGTGTTGCAGCTCTAGCGGACTTTGGCAGGTTGGGCCAATCGTTTGGTCGCTTACTTGGCGCAGCGCTTTCCGGTGGCAGGCGCACGCCGCAGTGTGCTGTTGTCTTCCAGACCTTTGCGCTCATGGGCGTATTCAGACGGTTAGCAAACCATCCTTTAAATCTAAAATCTACGACGGTTTGCCAAATTTCTTCAGAATTTACCCTACTACCAGGATTATTCGCAAACTAATTAATTACCCTCTTGTTCGACCTTGGGACATAAGTAGGTCTTGTCCTGTTCGGTAGTATGCAGAAATTCCTTCGGGTGGTTAGGAAAATATTGGTGAAAAAATCAGTTCGACAGACGCGGAGCGCGAACCTGCTGGTGACGCGACAAAAGAGGACGCTTGATGGGTTCGAAGAGGCGTCGCCCCGCGGGGGGGGGAGGGGGGTTTGGAATCGTCGCTTGAATTCGAGCGTTCAAAATTCATCGAGGCGAGAATTAGCGTCAATGGCCAGAGTCGACCACAGATTGCTAGCTAGATTTTGAAAAATATCATTGTAGGACAGATTGAACCTTGTTCGGAACTGTGCAATAACTTGGCCCCAGTTAGTCGAAATAGCTTGAAAAAATACTCCTTCGTGGATGACCATGCGAATTATCCTGAGAGTAGGGTACCCCCCTGATCTTTGAATTCGATTTTAATTATTTTTTTCCTTAGCCAAAGTGGGTACGATTTTTCGTTCAACGAATTGAAAGGAACACATAAATAATTCTCTTCAAGTTTGGTCGAATCATTGGGTTCACAAAAAAATTGTTTGGTAAAAGTTGTGTGGCCTATAAAGACATGGCCATAGGAAATACTGTCGTGTCCAGTTCACATCCGAAATTTGTTCATTGTGTGTATCTAGAATGGTGCGCCAGACCCACGCACGTGGGTCTGACGCGCGATTCTGTCCGATCGCGCCAACGTGCAGGTTGTCAGTAGGATCGCATGCGACAAGTTGCATGCGATCCTACTGACAACCTGCACTGTCGCTAGTCTTGGTCGAATTCCAGGAACAGGTACAGCATGAACAAGACCGAACGTTGAATTCAAGGATTCTTTTTTCCGTGAATTCGATGAATTAGGAACACTTATATAATTCAAACCCGAAAAAAGTCGTCTAATTCAAGGAACATATAATTACAAAAAACCCATTCTACGAATTCAAAGATCAGGGGGGTAAATTCTAGGGAGTCTCTCAGAGGCAGTGGAAACAATGAGAGAAGAAGGATTGCAAAGAGGCCACTGTTGCAAAATAGACAGCTGTCTGTGTCTCCATGCCCCTCGCCCTACACTTTGTTCCTTTGCTGCGAGCCCTCTCCCTTTCGTTTTACGCCGATTCGCTGGGAGGACTGTCGATGAAGTCTTTTTGTCGTTGCGCATGGGTAGGTTGGGTTCACGGTTTGTGTCTGGCAGATGGGTGCAGCGCTGTCAAGGACATTTTGGTGTCGAGCAGTTTAGAGTTGGAGAGTGATTTGTTGACGGTGGAGTGGTTCTGCTCTGTCGAGGACCAGGAGTTGAAGCGCTGCTCGACAAATGTGCAGAAGAGTGCAGACCCACAACAAGCAGAATATTTCTTACTGGGACGTTTTGCAAAATGTCTCAGTACAAATCAAGGGACCCACAACAAGCATGCTGTAGAAATTTCTTGAAAGTGTGGAAGAATGTCTTGTGCGATGTCAACCCTCAACAAGCAGAGTAAAGGAGAAAATCTTCCATGGAGGACATGACGTCTTCTGAGAAGTTTTGGAACCAGTCCAACAGTTCTGTTTTTGTTCTTGATTTTGATTTCCCTGCTGGCTCGACTGTCGTTTGTGCCGCAGATGGGGGTGGGATTGTAGTTTCTTAAACGTTTTGCAAAACGTTCAAGAAACTACAATCCTGCTGGTTCGACTGTTGTGTGTGTGCCGCAGATGGGGGTGGCACCGTCAAGGACCGGCCTCGAGGCGCTGCTCGACAAGTGTGCGGAAGACGCCGACCTCCACCGTGCTTCACTCATCATGGAGGAGCTTGAGAAGGAGGGCCTGCCGCCGACGATCCTCACTTGGTTTCGGTAAGCCAGGAATGAGTTTTCTTGCGAAGCTCCTGGCGTAACGTCATGTCATGTCTACCACCAACTATCCTCACTTGGTTTCGGTAAGCCAGGAACGTGTTTTCTTGTGTGTTATGCAAAGCTTCCGGAAGAGGTCTCGTCATGTCTACCACCGGTGATCCTTGCCTGGTTCCAAAAGGTCAGGAGTATGTTTTCTCAGGTGATGTTCAAAGCTTTGATGGAGACGTATCGTCTCCTCTGGTCATGCCTACCACGGATGATCCTCTCTCGGTTCCCATGGGCCCTCATCGTCATGGCCTCACTCTTCCTTCTTCCCTTCTGCAGTCTATTCCGCGTGGCGGTGGGAGCAAAGGACGAGGACGTGGCGCTCCACGCGCTGCGCCACATGGCGGGCTCTGACGGGCTGCTCGTCTCCGACAAGGACCTTCAGCTGCTTCTGCTAAAGACCATCCAGCCGCTCATTCAGTCAGCGCAGATGCCCGAGCGCACGCTTGCACCCGACACCATGCCACGCGTGCGCGAGCAAATCTACCTTACGATCGTCGGAGCGAATGCCGTCCGATTGGCCGACGCGCTGGGGACGGGAGAGGAAGTTGGTGAGGTGGAGGATAGGGTGACGGAAGACGGGGTTGGAGCAACGGAGGATGGTGACGAGGAAGGGTGGGGGGAGGACCAGGTAGGAGGCCTCGCTGGTCTGGTGTGGGGAGGCGGAGGAGGGCTGGCCTTGAGTGAGGACGAGATGGATGAGGTTAGGAGGGCGTTAGGAGATGTGGACGGTGTCGGCCCCTTGGGGTAGTGTGAGTTCACGTAGACTCGTGTTATGTAGGTTTGCGCTAATGGGAGCCTCCTGTAGATGCTGCAGAAGGCCACATGGCCATTCGTACACACACTTTCTTGTAAACACTTTCTCCAGACACCGTCCCTTGTGTTGAAGAGCAAGAAGTCTTGCCTTCGTTGCAGCCAATGTATCATTCGGCGGACTTTCTGGGTTCAGAGAAGACAAGAGGAGAGGGAGTAGGGGAAGACATAGAGAACTCTCTCCTGCTGATTATCTATCAGCAGGAGAGAATGACAATGGAAAAAATCTTGTAACTTCCTCAAAGCCAGTGTGTTCTCCTTCACCTCAAGCCTCATTTGTTACGACCACAGTGGTGCATCCGGCTGTTTGCACGGCCCGAGATCCCACCGCTTCCACCGCTGCTTTAGCCACTGGCAACCTTGCATGTAAACAGTTCGCTGCAGCAAAAGTCCCACATAAGAAGAGTGAGAAAACTCAAATCACTAACATTCTTTTCATACATTTTGACCCATCCACTGAGCTTTAGAGACGAGTTTCAAATGACACAAGTTTTGAGCAGCTTGTAAGTGAGAAAATGCATGGAAGCTTCCTAGCAACGCAGCCGCTGACTAGGCGTCAGTGCCTGATCAGACGGTGTCGACAGTCACAGGTCGTACACACTAAGGCACGGGTTTGGCTAGGAGACACAAGGCAAAGTGTCAGAATGCTTCAATATAGCATATGCAGAGAGAGATGGCAAATGACAGGTCCAAGGCATAAATACCTGCCGCGGCGCACGGCGGGTGTCGCACGCGGCAGTCCAAGAGCTGTCCTAAAACCGGCCCAAAACCACTGTTTTGGCCGTAACTCTGCGCACACATGTCAGAATGCTACGCCGTCTAAACCTAGACGTGCAGAATCAAAAGACGGACGCTACGATTGGTCACATGCATGCATCCATTGACAGACAGTGAACATACAATGCAAAAACATGCAAATAGGCCTCATGGCCAGTCTGCCGAAAGACGCCTGCAAGATGTAGAAGACACAGCAGAGAGTCCCGGTGGCATCTGGGGCTCTGGTACAGTGGTCGGCCGGCTCCAAGCTGGTAGTCCGCCGCCTATCGTCGCGCCGGTGCAACCATGGTCGCCCGCCTCAGGGATCTGCACGAGTATGGACACGGCCGAGTGGTCACAGTAAACTGTACAGGAACGGTACAAAGCACAACACTCCCCCATGACCCGATGGTACGCATGTCCATACGCGTGCAGCACTGGTACGAACACAATAGTGAGTGACACAAACAAATGAGACGCAGACGCACATCCCACACTCAACCACTCTCACGCACGGGGCGAAGCCCAACAGAACGAATGGCCACCAGGAACTTTCCGCAAGCAAGTGCCTTCGTCAAGAAATCAGCACGCTGCATGTCAGTACCAACCCACATGATGGAGATCACGCATCGCTCCACCAGATCACGAACGAAGTGATGCTCAACCGCAATGTGCTTTGTGCGAGCATGAAAAACACCAGAGTTCTCCGCAATGGCGAGAGCACTCTGGTTGTCGCAATGCAGCACAATGGCGGGTACTGACTGCCCAACCTCAAGAAACAAGCGCTGCAGCCATACTGCCTCAGCAACCCCTGCGCCCAAAGCAACATACTCTGCCTCTGACGAACTACGTGCAATGCAGCCCTGCTTCCCGCTTCGCCAAGACAAAGCGGTACCACCGAGCAGAAACACGTAGCCAGTACGACTGCGCCCATCAGGGCTCCAAGCCTAGTCACTGTCAGTGTAGCCGTCAAGGACCACCGAACACTGCCGACGAAAGCAGAGTCCGAGGTACGGCGTGGAGATTACGTACCGTACCACTCGCACAGCCGTGTGAAGGGTTCTCGCACGTGGAGCCTGCGAGAATTGAGCGAGGAGGTTGACGGCGAACGCGATGTCAGGACGCGTGGTGGTGTCCAGGTACATCAAAGATCCGATGAGACGGAGGTACAAGGTCACGTCCACTGTCTCCCCCAGCTGTGTAGGATCATCCACCTTCAGGGCATCCTGCCCATCGGGTGTAAGAGGTGTGGAAGCGGATGGCACTGCACCAAGGAGATCGCTGAAGCGCTCCCCCACGACTCGTGCGTATCGGGCCTGATGCAGTAACAGCGTTCGATGTCTGCGATCTCGCACGATCTCCATACCAAGAAAAACCGATGCAGGACCGAGGTCCTTCATCCTGTAGGCAGTCTGCAGGACAGCCTTGGCCTCCTTCACGGTCTCCAAGGATGGAGACGCAATCAGGAGGTCATCAACATAGACCAGGATGGCGGTGAACCGCTCGGGTGTCGGTAGGATGAAGAGCGAGGGGTCTGCCTCGCTCTGTACGTATCCTGCCCAAGTCAAAGTGCCAGTGATCTCCCGGTTCCAACACCGTGGAGACTGCTTGAGGCCGTACAAGGACTTGCGCAAGCGCCAGACCTTGTCACCGTCCTCAAAACCTGGTGGCTGAGCCACGTAAATCTCCTCATCCAAAGAGCCATGGAGGAACGCATTGTTCACATCCATCCGGTGCAGTTCCCAGTCATGCTGCGCCACTACACCGAACAGAGCTCGAGCGGCCGACAGGGGCAAAGGTGTCAGTGTAATCGACTCCCTCAATCTGAGAGTACCCCTTGACGACCAAGCGGGCCTTGTAGCGTTCCAGTGAGCCATCCGGCTTCACCTTCTTGCGAAAGACCCACTTGACCTGAATCGCCTTCCTCCCAAGGGGAAGGTCGACAAGCTCATAGACTCTGTGCTCTCGGATACCGCGAAGCTCATCCTCGCAAGCAGCTCGCCAGGTATCGGCATCCTCCGATGAGAGAGCCTCCCTCAATGTGCCAGGGTCAGGCGCCATAGAGGGGGAATTCTGCGTGGCGAGTGCACACGCCTCAGTGTCAGGCCCGACGGCCACGAGATCAGGTGCTGCGTCACAGGCGATATGGAACTCACGAGTGACCAGGTCATGCCCTACAGGGCACGCTGGATGTACCTCTGAAAGCCCGGTGCGGGCACTCAGGCCTAAGGCCTTTGTGCCTGGATCACCGCTCGCGATGCTGCAAGTGGAACGCCTGGGTCCGGAACCCGGAGTCTAGTGGTTGAAGGCGGCCACCGGGCTCACGGGAGTAACCGGAGGTCGAGGGGCACACCTCAGGCTCAGGGACAGGTACGACCACAGGAACAGGTACGACCACAACTGGTGAGGGCTGAGACGAGGCAGCCGGAGATGCCGAGCGAGGAGATGAGTGTGTGGGAGACACGGGGCTGTGTATGACAGCAAGCAAGACTGGTCCGGACACTGAGGCAGGGGTGTCAACCGATGTAGGAACGGGAGTGGGCAAGACTGGGTCAGACGCAAGAGCAGGGGTGCCGACAGACACAGGTGATGGTGCAGGAGGAGGCGTGAGAGAAGAGGTACCTGTGGGGTGTGAAACAGGCTGTATAGGCGAGATCTCTGGGCCAACGGCAATGATAGCCGGATCATCAAGGGCTAGAGATCGAGAGGGGGCTCGAGTGGACGCATCAGCCGGACGAGGGATGGTCGCTGGTGTAGAAGTCTCCCCAATCCGCCGAGGACCCTCACAGGAAGGGACATGGGCTGCGGAGAGGGCTGTGATCGAAGTCAGGTCACGGTACGTGAGTGACTCAAAAAACAGCGCGTCACGGGACTCAATGACGCGACGGCGAGTCGGGTCCCAAAAGTGCCAGGCCTTCGACCGCGGGGAGATGCCAATGAAGGCACACAAGCGACGTCGAGGGGAGACCTTGGATGCCTGCTGGTCATCGGTATACCACACGGAGGCCAGGGATCCCTAGACGCGAGCGAGACGAAGGTCAGCACGGTGGCCAAACCAGAGCTCGTACGGTGTAACATGGTCCGGAAGTGGACCATGTGGGAGGCGGTTCCAGACCCAAGTCATGTAGGCGAAGCCCTCGAAGGCGAAAGACTCCGGGAGACCGCACTCAGAACGCATGGCGCGAACCGCATCTTCCATGGTGCGGTTCCAACGCTCAGATGCACCGTTCTGCTGTGGAGTAGCAGGAGCGGAGACTTGGTGAGAAGTCCCGTGCTCAGCAAAGAAGGAGTCCATCTCACCGAGGAACTCGCCGCCGTGATCCGAGCGAAAACTATGTAGCGTGTGGCGAGACTGACGCTCAGCCATCACGAGCCAGAGCCGAACCGCAAGGGCGGCGTCACTCTTCTGACGCAGAATGTAGACCCACCGCATGCGGGTGAAGTCATCAGTCAGCGTCAGAACATACCGGCCCCTCTCGGACAGGGACTCGACCGGGAGAGGACCGAGAAGGTCCGAGTGGACCAACTTGAGAGGCCTAAGCGCTCAGGAACGCGAGTCAGGGTAGGTGCACCAGTGCATCTTCCCCTGAGCGCAGAAAAGACAGTCGGTCTTGGGTGGCTTCTCCAAAGAAGCCACGTCAAGACCAAGAGTAGGCTGTGTCCGAATGAGCTTCGACACAGTGTCGGAGTCCACGTGACACAGACGACGATGAAGCAATCGCTGGTGTTCCGAGGATAGAACACCTGTGACAAAAACGCGACCGGATGAGGAGGAAGAGCAAGGGGAGGAGGGCCGAGCGATACGATACAAATCATCTATGACTGAAGCACGCAAGACAATGCTACGGGTGTTACTAGCAGTAACAGTCGCGGAATCAGCGGTGTGCTCCACAGAGAGACCCATCAGAGTGCAGGCACGCACAGAAAGTAGGCTGAGCTCAAGATCAGGCACAAACAACACGTCAGAAAGATACAAGGGGCCAAACGGACCGTCGAAACATACAACACCCACATAGTGGACTGGCAAGGACTAACCAGAGCCTGTACGAACAGAACGGGCAGTCGTGACGGGACCAAGTACGGCAAAGTCACTACGACGGCATGTCATGTGATGGGTGGCCCCAGAATCGATGATCCAAGTGCCACTGGAGTCACGACTGGTGGACGTCACTGTACAACGAGCAATGGAACAATCGGCATCAGAGGGACACTAAGCCGACAGTGGGGAGGAACGATGTACATCACGAAGATGAGACTCATGAATCCAGTCAGTGCAGTCAGGCCCATCATCATCACATGCTGACTGTGCTCCCCCACACGCATCATCACGAGCCACGGGAACGGACGAACAAGAAGTCTGTGAACCACCCAACGATGACAACAGACTCGCACCTCCCTGAAAGCGAAGCGCCAGAAGATGACGAAGCTCGGCGATGGTGCGGTCGCGTGGGTCCGGATCGCTGCTGCTCGCCGGTGAGGACGCAGGAACAGCTGCAGTCGTGGCCGTCGCACGTCCTGAGGAGGGTGCGGGGGATGCGCCGGACGTGGAACGAAGAGCATGAGCAGTCTGAAGCCCACGGGTGATCCGCGCCCAGTCAAGCGGCTGCTGGCACTCGGTGTAGCGATGGGCGCCTCCACAGTTGTAGCAGTGCACAGAACGGCCACTGATACCACTGGATGACGACTGTTGCTGACCTGATCCACGCTTCCTATTCTTCTTCTTCCCCTGGGCGGCTGCTGTAACGCCCTATGTCTGCGTGAGTGTAGACGGGGTCGAAGAGGAGGAGGAAGATGAGGTGGTCATGGTGGAGATGGATGATGGTGACTGCAGGAGAGAAGATGGTGGTGATGCGACGATTGCTACAGCGAGGGAGGTCTCCTGATGCTCTACTCCTGCCTCACGGGCTGAAATCACCTGGAGGAAAAGCTGATGCACCCAAGGGAGCAGCTGTAGAGTGGCTAAGAAAGGCTCGAGGACAGCGTCGCTGTACCGTGTGAAGATGTCGGTGTACTCAAGGCAAAATCCGAGCATAATCGTTCGAAGCGCCCACAGCTGTGTGCCTCCTGAGGTCCCCCAGACGCGTGTAGATACGCATAGCACGTCGCCAGTAATCCGTTGCACGCTCAGCAGGCCCCTGACAAAGCGAATGGAAAGCACGAATGTGTGACGCACGAGTGGCGTGCGTCTCTGCGGCCAGCAGGGATAACGCCAGATCCGAGCCTCCACGGGGATCGGCGCCGGTGCCTGTGCCAGCCTCGCCAAGGAAGGGGCGGAAGTCTACGACATTCTCGCGTGGCATGGCGTAGAGAAGTCCGCGCAAGGCCCGGGCTGCTGTCAGTGCCGGTGCTGGGTCTGTAGACTGGTGAGGGCTGTGGTAGTAAGGCCACACTCCCTCAGATGTAGCCCACACCTGAAACATGATCTCCCAGCAGTCGAAACCATCCTCGCTGATGTACCGTGGAGGTGGTGCCTCAAAGTCCTTAGGTTACCGCTCCGTGGGGAGAGCAACCGCAGGCTGAGTAGGGCGAGAGATGGGAAAAAATCCTGGGAGAGGGTGATCGCCAGGGTAGTCAGGTGATGATCGTATCGGGGAAACCGGTGGAGGTCGGGTACCCGTGTAGCTGACGGAGGCGCTCCTGGAGAACTCGAATCTCGTGCTCCTGGGAATCATCCGTGATGCCTGGCATGAATGGCTCATCGTGTAGTGGCTCATCATCAAGGAGGTCAGCAGGTGGTGGGTCAAGTGGAGCGCCTGTCACGAGAGCCTGGACCGAATGCTGGGTAGAGACCGCAACTCTGGCAGCTCCCTCAGAAATCCGCGGAGGGGCCGTGGACTGAGCGCGCAGAAGCTCAGTCAGCGTGCGGATAGCGTCAGTCTGCTCTCTCTAGAGACGACGCATCTCATTCTGCTGGCTGCGCATATCCTCAATGGCCTGCGAGCGTGGACTCAGTACGCCAGACGAGGAGGAGGAGGGATCGCCTGGTCCCTTCTCCTTGCTGTCGGACAGGCTCATGTCGCCGCTCAGTATGGGGCGACGGATGAAGTTTGTCGGATTTTAAAAGCGTCAGCGTTTCTCGAGGAGTTGAAACGCTGGCA
>SZWC01018494.1:21893-45445 GCA_023375785.1 Penium margaritaceum
CAGTCCAAGAGCTGTCCTAAAACCGGCCCAAAACCACTGTTTTGGCCGTAACTCTGCGCACACATGTCAGAATGCTACGCCGTCTAAACCTAGACGTGCAGAATCAAAAGACGGACGCTACGACTGGTCACATGCATGCATCCACTGACAGACAGTGAACATACAATGAAAAAACATGCAAATAGGCCTCATGGCCAGTCTGCCGAAAGACGCCTGCAAGATGTAGAAGACACAGCAGAGAGTCCCAGTGGCATCTAGGGCTCTGGTACAGTGGTCGGCCGGCTCCAAGCTGGTAGTCCGCCGCCTGTCGTCGCGCCGGTGCCACCAGGGTCGCCTGCCTCAGGGATCTGCACGAGTATGGACACGGCCGAGTGGTCACAGTAAACTGTACAGGAACGGCACAAAGCACAACAGTAAGAGACTAAGTCAGCATGTCGCGGTGTGACATCATGTCAAAAAGTTTGTAAGAGGATTCGGAGGGAACGGAAATACCCAATAAGCAACGTATGTGTTAAAGGATATGTTGCATAGAAAACGTACAAGATGGTGCTTGGAAAGGTGGAGAGATGGCGAAGAAACGCTTAGAAGCGTAAGAGCATTGAAGAATGAGTGAGAGAGAGGGATATCCTCTCCACCCTCGGTCAGGCCAGCGTATGTGCAAACTGCACAACGGCTAACCTGTGGAAAAAGGTGGAAAACCTAGGCAACAGGTTGGGGCAACAGCGTTATTGATGCAGCGTGCGGGCTTCCACGCTCGTTGTCTATTGCCCCCTGAGTCTGCTGCTCTAGAGTCCAAGTCTGGAAGCTCTGGGTTTGCTACTCAGAAATGCACGCGCCAGTGTTAGCGCCAGAAAGCAGCTGAAAACTGAAAGTGACTGATTAGGAATGAAGAATGAGCAACAATGGGAGACCCCTCCAAGTTCTACCTCCCCCCCACTAGTGTAGAACTTCTTGCTCAACTAACCAGCCAATCAGAAGATAGTCCTAGACCTATTTTCTGGCAGGCAGGGTTTTCTCGGTGAGCCCTGCCAGACGCCCGACAGCCCAAAACCCGGGCGTCGTCCGTTTTGCCTCAAAACTAGGCCATACCATACTACCAACGCTGTGAACGCAGTTGTGCGGTCAGAATCAGCTAGAAAAATAGCAGCAAAGAGTTATGGCTGCCCGAACCTGGGCAGTGCCTACGACAGTCAGTGACGCCAAACAAGGCCACACAGCAAGAGACATGGACCCTAGGCACAGCATGACGATGCAGACGCAATGCCACAACCAGAAACAGAGTTGGGTGCATGGAAACAGTATCTACAGTGGCAGTGACCGCCGGCGGCCCGACCGCCGAGGAGGCTTACCGATGGAGCTGAGCAGAGGGAGGAGACTCCAATGAACGGTCCGTAGGCCTGAGCGCGTGTCGGCTCCACCGAGCAACGCTCCAGGAGCGTCGAGTCTCACCGTCACTCATCTGCACGCCGATATACACACGCCGGGAGGACACAACAGAGTACAAAGAGAGATGCGCGAAAGCAAACACTCCCCCATGACTCACAGGCTTAGTGCACATGTGCGGGCAGAGACACAATCAACGACCAGACTCCCCCAGGCCACGCAGAGACGCAAGCAGGGACAAAGAGAGCCACTCACGGACGCACGCCGACCGAACTCACAGTCTTCTTGAAGGAGTCGCGCTTCAATGCCTTGGTCAAGAAGTCAGCCAACTGCCGTGCTATCTCAATCCACACAATGCTGATGCTGCCGTCATGCAACAACGAATGCACATAGTGATACTCAACGTTGATGTGCTTTGTGCGTGCGTGATGCACGCCTTCATTGTCGGTGATGGCCATGGCACTCTCATTGTCACAATGCAACGTGATGGATGCGATAGGCTGATGCAACTCGGACAACAAACGACGTAACCACACACTCTCACATGCGCTTGAGCCAAGAGCCACGTACTCAGCCTCAGCAGTGCTGTGTGCAATGCACCCCTGCTTGCCGCTGCGCCAGGAAATAGCTGTGCCGCCGATCAGAAAGATCCATCCTGTGTGACTCTTACCGTCCGTACTGCCGGCCTAGTCACTGTCAGTGTAGCCCACCGCGACAACAGACGGTTGACGGTGGAACATGAGACCTCGCAGAGGAGTCGAGATAACTTAGCGCAGTACTCGGATCGCGGCCTCGTAGTGGACGTGACGCGGCTCTTGAGAAAACTGGGCCAGGAGGTTGACGGCGAACGCGATGTCAGGGGCGTCGTCGTCGTCAGGAACATCAGTGACCCAATGACTTGCAGGTACGTGGTCACATCAACTGGCTCCCCCACACAACTGGGTCAGGACTCTTCAGCTTCACCTGGCCATCGGGTGACATGGGTGATGATGCGCTCGGCACGAGTGGCAGGTCCTCCGCAAAGCAGGTGGACAGAGTCTGCACATAGGCAGCCTGGTGGATGTGGAGGACGCCCTGGGAGCGATCATGCTCGAGCTCCATGCACGGGAAGACTCTGGCAGATCCAAGATCCTTCATTTGGTAGGCGGCGTGCAGCAAGTCCTTGACACGCTGGATGGCAGCCGTGTCTGGCGACGCAATGAGGAGATCGTCGACGTAAACGAGAAAAGCGGCGAAAGTCTGGCCTCGCGGGCTGATAAACAATGCGGGGTCAGCGGTGCTGCGCTGGAGTCCGCCTCGAAGGAGCGTGCTGCTGATTTCTTGGTTCTAGCACCAAGGTGACTGCTTCAGGCCATAGAGGGCCTTACGCAGTCGCCAGACTCTCCCAGTGCCATCGTCGAAGCCTGGGGGCTGTACCATGTACAGCTCCTCACCCTCCAGTGAACCATGGAGAAAAGCGTTGCTCACATCCATCTGATGCAGCTCCCACCCATGCTGGGCGACCAGGCTGAAGAGCACCCGGCTAGTGGAGAACCAGCCTACTAGGGCAAAGATCTGGTCGTAGTCGGCCCCAGGAATCTGGGCAAACCCCTTGGCTGTAAGGGGGGCCTTGTACTTGTCCAAGGACCCGTCGGGCTTCCACTTGTGCCGAAAGACCCACTTGGTGCGGATGGCCTTCCGACCTGGAGGAAGGTCGACGAGGTCGTACACATGGTGGTGTCAGATAGCAGCAAGCTCATCGGCGCAGGCAGCGTCCCAGTGTGCGGCCTCAGGAGAGGCTCGTGCCTCACGCAGGGTGGTTGGGTCCTCTGGGCGTGTTGTGAAGCGGAGTGAGAGAGCGTGTGCATCTCGAGCCTCAGGTGGGATGCGCGCGAGTGTAGCCACGACAGCGTGTCGATGCTCGTGATGAAGCATGGCGTAGCCCTGTACGGAGCCCGGGTGAAGGTCTGAAATGATGGCCGAGGTGGTCAAGTCAAGGGCCTTGGTGCCAGGGTCCCCACTCACGATCGTGGGAGTGGAGGAGACGCGTGGAGCCACGGGAGGTCGAGGCGCCACGGAGCGCGGTGCAACAGTCTGCGCGCTCACCGACAGTCTGGGTCAGAGGTTGTCCCGTGGGGCACGTGTGTAGCGTGGCAGGACAGCAGATGGCACTGAGTTCGACGGGCCAACAGAGGCAGACGGGGTTGCTGGCCCGGAGGGGCCCGCGGATGCAACCGGGGCAGCTGGCCCGGATGGGCCAGCGGACGCGACTGGAGCTGCTGGCCCGGAGGGGCCAGTGGACGCGACTGGAGTTGCTGGCCTGGAAGGGCCAGCGGACGCAACTGGGGCTGCTGGTCCGGAGGGACCAGCGGACTCGACCGGGGCTACTGGCCCGGAGGGACCGGAGGACGCCACTGGGGCTGCCGGCCCGGAAGGACCAGCGGACGCGACTGGGGCTGCTGGCACGGAGGGACCAGCGGACGCATTTGGGGCTGCCGGCCCGGAGGGACCAGCGGAAGCGTCCGGGCTGTCGGCCTGGAGGGGCCAGCGGACACGACTGGGGCTGCCGGCCCAGAGGGACCAGCGGACGCGTCTGGGGCTGCCGGCTCGGAGGGACCAGCGGATACGGCTGGGGCTGTTGGCCCGGAGGGACCAGCAGACGCGACTGGGGCTGCCGGCTCAGAGGGACCAGTGGACGCGACTGGGGCTGCCGGCTCAGAGGGGCTGAGGGATGTGTCACCCGGAAGTGACAGGACGGAGGATGGACTCACCACTCCCCCACGCGACGGGATAGACACGGATGAGCCGGAGCAAATGAGGTCGCGAGGAAACAGGTCCTCGAAGAAGAGGGCATCCCGGGACTCGACGATGCAGTGCCGGGAGAGATCCAAAAAGCGCCAGGCCTTGGAGTGATGCAAGACACCAAGGAAGGTGCCGGGACGTCTGCGGGGGGCGAGCTTGCCGCCCTGCTGCGGGGCGGGCAGCCACACAATGGCCACGCAGCCCCAGACGCGAGCCGGGCGGAGGTCAGCTCGCTAACCACACCTGTGCTGGTACGGGATGGACTGGCGGGGAAGGGGACCGTGGGGAATCCGGTTCCAGACCCAGGTCATGTAGGCCATGGCTTCAAAGTAGAAGCCATCGGAGAGACCAGACTCGACCCGCATGGTGCGGACGGAGTCGGCCATGGTACGGTTCCACCGTTTAGAGGCACCGTTCTGGGCGGGCGTGTAGGACGCGGATGTCTCATGGTGGATCCCGCGTGAGGCGAGAAATGTACACCTATGAGCGTGCTCGGTGAGGCCTCACCCATGTACTCACCATCGCGATCGGAGCAAAAGCGGCAAAGAGAGCGGTCACACTCGCGCTCCGCAAGGACAAGCCAGTCCTGGATGGCTCGGGCGACATCGCTCTTCTACCGAAGGCAGAAGACCCAGCGGTAGCGAGAGTAGTCGTCAGTGAGGGTGAGGACATAGCGGCCGTGCTCGCCGACGGACTCGGTTGGGAGAGGGCCCATGACGTCCAAATGGACAAGGTCAAGAGGGGCGGATGCACGGGAGGAAGACAAAGGGTACGTGGACCGGTGCATCTTCCTCTGAGTGCAAGCAATGCACTCAGTGGGGCACGGGAGGGGGAAAGTCTCTGGGTCAAGACCCTTCGCTGGCTGGGTGCGAAGCATACTGTCTACGGCGACAGAGTGGACGTGGCAAAGGCGGCGGTGCAAGAGGCGAGTGTGCAAAGGAGAAAGTGTGCTGGTGACAAACACATGGCATGTGGCAGCCGACGGGGAGGAGACGGAAGGGGAGGAGGAGAGACGAGGCACATGCCACAGGTTGCCACGGGGGGTGGCGTGCAGTACGACGAGACCAGACGGACGCAACGAAACATTGCCAATACCATGCAAGTGCACAACGTCCATGCTCATGCGGTCAAGGGCAGTGACGGACAGGAGGCTGAGCTCAAGACCAGGGACGATGAGGACATCGGTCAAAAAGACGTCACCGGTAGGACCACGGAAACGAACGACGCCAACACCACGGACAGGCAACACCTGTTCGGAGCCCGTACGGACACCGGAGACATTGCCTACAGGACCGAGCATATTGAAGGTCTCACGAGAGGCCGTCATGCGATGCGTGGCCCGGGAGTCGATGATCCAGGTCTCAGCGGGGTCCTGGACCAGGGTCGCCAGATCGCTAACGGTTACATGGCAGCAAGGAAGGGACGCGGACACGGTGGAAGGAGGCGCGAACCGAGACTGCCAATCGTCAAGCCACGCAACATCGTCATAGGAAGGGGTAGAGGAGACATGGACCCTAGGCACAGCATGATGCTGCGGTCACAATGCCACAGCCAGAAACAGAGCTGGGTGCATGGAAACAGCATCTGCAGTGGCAGTAACCGCCGGCAGCCCGACCGCCGAGGAGGCCTGCCGATAGAGCTGAGCGCATCGCCGGAGGGAGGAAGCTCCAGCGAACGGTCCATGGGCCTCAGGGCGCGTCGGCTTCACCGAGTGACACTCCAGCAGCGTCGAGTCTCACCGTCAGTCATCTGCATGCCGATGTACACAAGCCGGGAGGACACAACAGAGTACAATGAGAGATGCACAAAAACCAACAGAAAAATCTAGGAATATATATACGAGCTTCCAAAGAGGAACCAGACAAATCTCGGCAACAGTACGAAGCACTCAGGTGGCCGAATGACAAACCAAAAAAGCACCATAAGCAAAAAAACATGCTCTACAATACTAAGCTAACAAACATCAGAAGTGATGGCGTAAAAAAACCTGGCCTTGTGAACTGGCCACCGAGAATTTTCTGTGTGCACATAAGGATGTGCAAGATGAGGGAGAGACCACCAAGGTAGTCGGCGACCACTACCCCGCCTGTATGTGAATGACATCAAGTCCAGAGGTCACCAAAACAGACAAAACAACACTCCCTCATAACCCGTAGACGCCAGACGCCATAAGCTCACGATGGGCACAGCTAGGCAACAACGAGCCACAAGCAGGAGCAAGGTGCCACACCAGCGCGAGAGCGGACAACATGGGGTAGAATTGGGGTGACAAAGCGGGATGAGACGGAGACACGTCAACCGGGATCGGCACGGAGAGACTGGAGACCAACAGCATGCGCAACCACATTAAGCTTACCATTATAGAGCGCACTGGTAAGAAAGTGAGCACACTGCTGGCGGGTGTCAAGTGCACTTGACACCCGCCATCATGCACACATCACCACAAACAATATGTTTCTGGACAAAGTGATATTCGATGTTGATGTGCTTTGTGTGAGTGTGATGCATGCCATCAATGCGGCGAGTGATTTCATTGTCGCAACGAAGAGTAATGTGGCGAATGGGGTTGCGTAGGTGCAGGATGAGAGGACACAACCAAATGCTCTCACTGACACCCGCACCCAGAGCGACATACTCAGCCTCAGTCAACCTACATGAGACATTACCTTGCTTTCCGCTCTTCTAGGAAACCACGATACCGCCGATGAGGAAGATATGTCTGGACTGGTTGCGCATGTCATGATCCTGGGTTCAATCACTGTTTGTGTATCCATCAACGACAACAGAGGTTTGTGCACGAAAACACAAGCCGATAAGGGTTGTGGACACGACATAGTGGACGCCATGCAATGCCGCCTTGAGATGGAGGCGACGTGGGCATTGGGAGAACTGGAAAAAGAAGTTCACTACAAATGTAACGTCAGCACGTGTGGTAGTGCCAAGAAACATCAGAGACCTAATGACCTGGAGGTAGGTTGTGACGTGTACCAGCTCCTCTAACCGCACACGGTCAACAGTCTTCAGAAGTTGTTGCCCAGGAGACGTCATGGGCATAGATGCATGGGGTACAACAGCCAGGCGGTCGGCGACCGCTCCCCTAGAGTACAGACATACCCAGCCTAATGCGTGATGAGCCTGCGATGCTGATTGTCGCGCTCAATCTTCATTCCTCAGAAGACACAGGCAGGTTTATGATCCTTCATCTTGTGCGCAGATTGGAGGAGGTCCTTCACACCCTGGATGGCCTATGGATCCGGCGAGGCGATGAGGATATTGTCCACAAAGACCAGGACAGCAAGGAACGCTGCCACTTGGTCACTGACAAAGAGAGCAAGGTCAACTGGACTGCGACGGTAACCACCGTGCTTAAGGATGGCAAAAGTCTCTAGGTTCCAGCAGTACGGAGACTGCTTTAACCCATAAAATGCCTTGCGAAGGCGCCAAACGCTGCCAGTACCATTGTGAAAGCCAGGAAGTTGAGCGAGATAGATCTCCTCATCAAGGGGTGAGTGCAAGAATGTGTTGTTGACGTGGAGTTCTCACTCATGCTGGGTCGCTTGGCTAAGTAGTGCCGTGGAAGTGGTGTACTTCCCCACAGGGGCAAAAGTGGCATTGTAGTCGACACTAGGCACTTGAGAAAAACCCTTGACAGTGAGGCGAGGTTTGCAGCGCTCAACCATGCTGTTGGGTTTGCGCTTGCGCAGGAACACCCAATGGACAGCAATGGCTTTTGGACCAGGTGGGAGGTCCACCAAGTCATAGAAACCACACTCTATGATCGCATCGAGCTCCTCACGCGTAGTGTGCTCCCAAAGAGTCGCATCTGGGTTAGATTGGACAAGACGGACGGTGACTGGATCGGACGGAAGACTCGCATTGCCATGAAAGGTTAGTGAAATTGCGACAGAGGTGTGCAACACGATAGGAATAGACCCAACGACGACGACAGCAAAGAATAACTCTTCCACGATCATGGAGTAGCCGACTTCCAAGTTGGGTTGGATGACAACCACTACCAGATCAAGCGCATCCATCCTAGTGGCAGGAGTAGGCGGATCTATGGAAGGGGCTAAGGCCGGGCCGGACGGGCGAGCTGACACAAACGGACTGGCAGAAGGGACATAGCAAGAGGAGGACTGCAAGGGACACATGTGGCCACAAAGAGCCCGACTGTACAGGGGAGGGACAGACAAGAGAGGAGGAGCTACGGGGTCCGTTACTGAAGGAATGAGCAAGGGATCAGGGTGAAGGGAAGAGGCACTAGATGATGCAGGCAAGGACACAGCTGAGGATGTACGAGATGCTACTGGCGATGAAGAAGAGATAACACCAAATGATGTCACGGGCAGTGATGCGGTTTTAGATGAGGAAGAATAGGTGGATGCAGACACAGAAAGGCAGGTAGACGACAATGCAGGTGCCATCGAAGAAGGCAACAACACAAGAGCGGCACCGACGTTGGTGTCGGGACGGACGCCGGTGGGGGCATATGTATAATGGGAAGTACATGTGAGTGCGAAGAGCCGCCCGAGGGCTAGCCAGCCCAAGAGTTACCAACAACACGCAAAACTGGGCCAAGAAAGGGGACGCGATGGAAAATGCCGTGACTGAAGTTACTCTCGAAGAAGATAGCCTCACGTGATTCAATGGCACGACGACTCTCTGGATCCTAGAAACGCCACACCTTGGACTGTGGCGAGACACTGATGAACGGGCACAGACGCCCGCGAGGGGAGAGCTTCCCATCGCGTTGGTCCTTAGGGAGCCAGACACTGGCAATGCATCCCCAAACATGCGCAAGGCACAAATCGGTGCAACAGTGGTACCAGCGTTCGTACACAGTGACGTGGTGTGGAAGGGACCCATGAGGGACCCGATTCCANAACAACACAAGAGCGGCACCGACGTTGGTGTCGGGACGGACGCCGGTGGGGGCATATGTATAATGGGAAGTACATGTGAGTGCGAAGAGCCGCCCGAGGGCTAGCCAGCCCAAGAGTTACCAACAACACGCAAAACTGGGCCAAGAAAGGGGACGCGATGGAAAATGCCGTGACTGAAGTTACTCTCGAAGAAGATAGCCTCACGTGATTCAATGGCACGACGACTCTCTGGATCCTAGAAACGCCACACCTTGGACTGTGGCGAGACACTGATGAACGGGCACAGACGCCCGCGAGGGGAGAGCTTCCCATCGCGTTGGTCCTTAGGGAGCCAGACACCGGCAATGCACCCCCAAACCCGTGCAAGGCACAAATCGGTGCAACAGTGGTACCAGCGTTCGNGGCATATGTATAATGGGAAGTACATGTGAGTGCGAAGAGCCGCCCGAGGGCTAGCCAGCCCAAGAGTTACCAACAACACGCAAAACTGGGCCAAGAAAGGGGACGCGATGGAAAATGCCGTGACTGAAGTTACTCTCGAAGAAGATAGCCTCACGTGATTCAATGGCACGACGACTCTCTGGATCCTAGAAACGCCACACCTTGGACTGTGGCGAGACACTGATGAACGGGCACAGACGCCCGCGAGGGGAGAGCTTCCCATCGCGTTGGTCCTTAGGGAGCCAGACACTGGCAATGCATCCCCAAACATGCGCAAGGCACAAATCGGTGCAACAGTGGTACCAGCGTTCGTACACAGTGACGTGGTGTGGAAGGGACCCATGAGGGACCCGATTCCACACCTTAGTCATGTAATTCATGGCCTCATAAGCGCAAGCTTCAGACACGCTTGACCAGCATAGTACAAACCTCATCCGCAAGAGTGTTGTTCCAATGTTCAGAAACGTCATTTTGCTAACGGGTATAGGGGGAGGACGACTCAAAACGGACACCGAACGACGTATGAAAACACATGTTGGGTCCAATAAACTCACCACCATGATCGGAACGAAACAAATGCAGCTTGCGCTTGTAAGCATGCTCTGCCTGGACAAGCCAGGACTCGATTCAGGGACCGGCATCACTCTTCAGTCAGACGGAAAAAATCCAACAGAAGCAAAAGTAGTCGTCAGTCAGACACAGTACATAACGACCACCACCAAGGAACTGGCTGGGAACGACCCCATGACATCAGCACGGACAAGAGCGAGAGGCTCATGGGTGCAAGACGTGGACACAAAGAAAGGGGAACGATACGTTTTTCCTTGCACACAATCCATGCAGTCAGCTGTGCAAGGAGCACACAACATAGCAGCATCCAGACCAGTGGCGGACTAATGAAGTAGCAAGCTGTGAATGGTAGTAATTCTTAGATGGCAAAGGCAATGATGAAGGAAGCACGTATGCTCAACAGAAAGTGTAGGAGCAACATGAGCATGAGCAATGGTAGTGGTGGAAGTGCAAGGTGCAAACAGAGACACACAATACAACTTATCACAACGAAGGGCATGGAGCACAACACACCTAGATGAGTGCAACGAAACAGTACAAACACCACAAGATTCGGCAAAATCCATACCCTAATTGTCAAGAATAGTAACCGAAAGCAGGATCAGTTCAAGTGTAGGGACATACAGCACATCGGGTAGGAAGACGTCACCGGAGGGACCAATAAACCACATGACACCAACACCCTGGACAGGCAGCATCTTTCCTGATCCAATTTGGACAAAATGGACGTCCCCGACAGGCCCCAACGACACGGACACAACACGCAGCAATGTCATGTGGTGAGTGGTTCCACAATTAAGAATCCAGAAACCATGAGAAATAAAATACAGGACGAGACATGACATGCATCGACACGACCTGAAGTGGCAACAGGCGGCGGAGCATGATCCAGACAATGGGCCAAAAGCCGTGGACATGTAACATGCTGCCATTCCTCAATCCATGCATCACTTCCACCCGGAATACCCAACGACGTTCCACGAAGGGTTCCATCTCACTCACAATGGTGACCCCAGGAGCCAACCTCCAAGCTTACACCACAGGAGATAGCGTGTGGTCATAGCGGAGAAGACCCTGAAGGAGAGGCGTCGGAATACTGGGTAGCCAGGTGGTAGGAGCCTGAGACGGTTGGCGGAGGAGTCAGAATGACGGGTGATGCTGATGCAGGCAACCACTGTGAGGACGTGTAGGTGGCAGACGACTATCGGCACTTGGCTAATGTGTACAGCCATGAAGGAGGAGTATTCGCCGCCGAAGGCGGTCCGTAGAAAGATGGGACCAAGTCAGGCTGCGCCCAAGAGGCGCCGAGCGGTGGCATCACAAAAGAAGTCATGCTGCCGAAGAGACGACAGCGAAGGTCTTACCCTTTGTTATCCTTGAGTGCACGAACGGATGGGTTTGTGCAATGATCCCAAGTTGGAGAACATAGGGTCTGCCGAGTTACATGGACAGAAACCCAAGTACCCGGGTCTTGACCAAAGTGGGGAAATTCCCACGTGTTCTGGTTCTCAGCTCATGAATGGTGGTTTCTCAAGATACTGGGACAAATCCGCAAATGTACGGTCTCAACCAAGAGGGAAAAGCAAGAGTGGGATAATAGAGTAGAAAAGAAAAGAAAAGAAATGCAGAAAAGGGAGAAGGAAAACATGAAGAACAAAAATGTAAGTGAAAAGAGAGGACAGTAACTGCCAGGGATGGTCATCGAGATTGGGCCGTTGAGTGGGTGGACCCAGGTTCACCTCACCACCTTGTGTTTTTCTGGTTTTGCGCTTTATGTATGTCTTGAGCATCGAGACTTGCCGGATGGCTCGCGGTCAACAAGCTTGTTGTGCGTCGGGTCCGTTGACCACGAGTCCATTGGCCACAACGTGAGGGGCCATTGAGGAGCAGGAGGAAGCTGCGATGTAGCTTCCTAACGGATGAGCATGCTGCTGTTGCTTGCTGCCGTGAGTGCCGCGCGTGCTGCGATGGTTGCTGCTGTTACGAGCAGCGGATGCCGCATTGTGCGGATGTGTATTAACCGCAACGTGCTGATGTGGTTTGATGACCTGTTCCTTGTAGTTGCGCGGAACTGCGAGGCGGCTGCTCTTTCTGCTAATGCTTGCTGCTGGCTGCTGGCTACTAGTGCTACTTGTTCTTGAATGCTGCTGCTGCGTGCTGCAATGCACGTTTTGCTGCAAGCACCAGCAGGTGCTGCTATTGTTGCTCCTACGACAAGTGCGAGCTGCAAGTGCTACTACTGCAAGCTGTGGCTGCCACTGCTGCTGTTGTTACTACAGCTGCTATGCCGGTGCCAGCTACAGATGCGACTGTTGCTGGCCCTTGCAGCTACGATTCCTGCTGCTGTTATAGCTGTAGTGGAAGGCAATCATTAGAGATGATGCTGCTCCCAGATCTGGAGATATGCAACTGCTGCTGCTGCTGCAAATGCAACCACGGCAGCCGAAAGCCGCCGCTGCTACTGCTACCACAAGACTGCTACTGCCGTAGGTTCTACTATGGTTGCAGCCGCTGCTGCTACTACGGCTGCTATGGCCGCTCTGAACGCCGCTAGTTAGTTCCGTCGCTGCCACGATGGCAGAGGCAACAAAGGAAGCTGCCGAGAATCTACGGCACTATTCCACCTCCGGCTCCACCGGATAACTTCAAGTCGTCAGCCCTCCGCTCAGGGCCATCATGTTGCCAGGATCTGTGCGCCCAACCCAGCCCAGCCTAGCCCAGCCAAGGAATCTCTGTTGTAGCTACTGGTGTTCTATGGTGGAATGCAACACTGTGGTTTCTCTACTGCTCTGATACCATGAGAGAATAGAGGTACCCCCTAAGCAATGTTTTGTGTGAAAGGGTACATTGCATAGAACACAACGTAATAGAAGGTGCTTGGAAAGGTGGAGAGATGGCAAAGAAACACTTAGAAATGTAAGAGTATTGAACAATGAGTGAGCGAGAGGGATATTCCATCCACCCTTGGTAAGGCCTGCGTACGTGCAAACTGCGCAACAGCTGACCTGTGGCAAAGTCTAGGAAAACATCTACGAGCTACCAAAGAGAAGCCGGACAGATCCTGGCAATAGTACGAGGCACTTGGGTGGCCGAATGGCGAACTGAAAGAAGCAGCAGAAGCAGAAAACGAGCTCTACAAAACTAAGCTAGCAAACAACATAAGTGATGGTGCCGAAAAATTGGCCCTCGTGAACTGGACATAGGGAAAACTCATATGTGCACATAGGGATTGGCAAAATGAGGGAGAGACCACCAAGGTAGCCGGCGACCACTGTAGCCCGCCTGATATGAATGACGTCACGTTCAGAGGTCACCAAAAGAGACATAACATCAGATTCTTCATAGAGATGTCCCATGGATATAATGCAAGCACTTGTCAGAAGAGTTTTAAGTATAAGATGATAATTGGAAAAAATGTTGATTTCTTTCTGCTTCTGTATACATGACCTTCATTCCCCTTTACCTCAAGACAAAAACCCCTAGCGATACCTGCCTCACGATAGTCTGGTCCATCTTCCCCTAACGCGGACGAATACAACCCATTCCTCCACCGAATCTTGCCATGCTCAAGCATCGACGTGCATGGGAACATGGGTCGCGTAAAGGTCGATTGTGGCCTTTGCTATCGACCCCATCCCTCCCCACCCCCTCCCCCCTCGCCATCCCCCTTCCTACCCCCCTTTGGAAACTGTTGGTAAGCTTCCTAGCTTTCTTGCTACTGAAACTACAACACTGTCCAGTCAGCTATCGCACTAGCAAGCAAGGAGGTGCATGGAAAAAAAAGGGTTAGACTAGAGAGACGTGCAAAGTCTTATAATCTCCAAAAGCTTAGCAATGCAGAGATAATGAAAAATTACAATAAATGCTATTAAATTGAGATTGAGATAAGTCTTGATCTTGCTGGTCTTGAATTATTCTCGTCTCGTTGTCTCATACCGCACAACATTGAGACAATCTCGGTTGTCTTGAGCGAGACGAGATGAGACCAAGACAGCGGGCCCGCCACCTCGGTCTGGTACAAGATTCTTGTACAATATCGAGATTTGACTGGTTGCCCGTTAACTGCGGAGGGTGGTTCACTCCACTCAGTTCAACGATAGCGAGGATGATGTAAACGTGGGTGCAATTATGCCGCCGACACTGATGTGCTGATTTGCAAGAAATAAGCATTTCCAGACTATCAAATAACAGTTTTTCCTCTGACATAGCGCTCCCTTCAGCCAATGATGCTTCACTATCAAGTTTCTATCGCAGATGCATCTAAATCATGAAGCTTCTAAATGCCATTTTGGCCCTTGTTTGTCTATTCTGCGTGATTTTCAGCTATTACTCACCATGTTACAAACAAACTAGTACTGAGAATGAGATCTCAGTACAAACAGACGGAGGCGAATCACATCACAAGAGTCGTCCCCTTCTCGCAATTGGTTGGGGGAAGGGGGGAGGTGGGGCTGACAAGGATAATTCCAGCAAACGCTTGTTGTTTGGTATTCACTCAACTGCCCCTCTAGGAAGTGAAGGAAGCTAGGGCATAGGGCGTGGCACGGACGAGAGGAAATGCGCACAGAGAGCTATGGAACGGAGCAAACAAGCTCAGCCTTGGAGAGAAAACCTAGGTGGAACGACAGTGAAGTTACGGTAACTGGGCAACGAGGTGATGTTGGCTGGTTGACTTGGCCATCCATGAGAGAGACTCGATGTAGGGTCAGAACGCAACCCCAAGATCGAACCAGACCGGTCAAAAACTTGCTGCCGGTGGTTTCTCACACATTGGGACATCCTGGTCGTATGGTACCAAAGGATCAGCAACCCGACATTACCTAACTACCTGCTCCAAGCAGTTATGACTACAATAACAGTCAACTACATGGACCACGAGCGTATGTGGGCGCATGCTCCTGCCATATGTTTCTCCATTGTATACTAAGCAGAAACCAAACATTTTTTCGTTGATCACAGTAATTCACGACTCAAGCACATCCAGATTGAACGTTTTGAGCGCCACTTTTTCACTCAGCTAAGATGCCAACAATGCATAGTCGATTGTGTGCACGCTGATGTTACAAGCGAGAGCCTCACTTCAGTTTAGTCACCTGCAATGATACTTTGTGTATGGACAAAGTCAAGAGGTCACTTGCGTGTCTTACACCCTATTCACAGAACTCCCCCCCTCCCTCTCCCTCCCCCTCCTCGGCTATCGCGCCTCCAATTGAGAAAATTGCAATGAAGGGTCATAAAAGCACAGGGGGGATGGTAGGGAGGAGTAAGGAGGGAGGAGCGGGGGAGAGGGGGGGGGCTCTCACAATGATGCTTTTTTATGGCTGTCGGTCGAAATTACGTCTTCACAAATGGGGAGTTGCGGAGTATCCATTATAAAAATATCTTACATTGTTCAACCTCAATCTATAGGTTTTTCATGTAAACTACACGCAACAAGACCCATCAGATTCCATTTTAACTGATTGGGAGTCGTGGAACCCCCCCCCCCCCCCCCCCCCCCCCCCCCCCCCCCCCCCCCCCCCCCCCCCCCCCCCGCCCCCCCTTGGAGAATCCACCAAATTGTAACAAATTTCTTTCCAAGGGACCTTTGATCATTGCACGAAAAATGTTAACATGAGCATGTTGAGTCCACATGGCATGCGACAACAACATGACAGTTTTTTATTGACAAGAGTTACTTTTTGCTTTCCTTGGAACTAAAACCTATGCTTGTTTATTCGTGGGGCGGATAATTATTTTTTCCCTTTTGCATGGGAGAATCTGGTTTTTTTTTAGTGTGTGGGGATTGTGTTTTTTCTCGAACTCGAGGGATAAGTGGATTTTCAACTGTAAGATGTTTGTACAACATGTAGATGAAGAGGTTTTATTGACCGATAGTTGGTTTACATATTGCCTCACACGATAATGTCATGCCTTTTCCCCTAAATCACCGTTTGTTTTTCTTCCCTCACGTGCCTTTAGCCCATAACTTGGCATTGATGGTTATCCACTTTGTGATATTCCAGTTTGTTTGGTAAGAACGTTGGGCATAAGCCCATTCCTCCCTGATCGAAAAAAATAACTCAAAACTTCCCCTGAGTCCTCAAACACCACGTATGGCTCATACTTTCTACCTTCACAGGTCACAACTGCAAGAAAGGTAACATTTGCCTGAAATCGTACGAATTTATCTTCTTTTGTCGAGTTGGGATCTCTACCCTCTTGATAAAAAATAGTTGATTTATATTTCCTTTAGGGTGAAAATGCCGACCCCCCCCTGTTTTGTCACCTGTGAACCTCATACCCCTCCGTCGGAACAATAAGCCCCATCCGTCCCTCTGTTGGAACGATAAGCCCCATCCGTCCCTCTGCCAGAACGATAAGCCTCATCCTTCCCTTCGCCAAAATGAAAAGCCTCATTTATCCCTCCGCCAGAACGATAAGCCTCATCCGCCCCGGCCCCAGAACAATAAGCCCCATGTACTCCTTGGTCGGCATTGAACGTAGAACCGTCCAGAATAACGGAATATAAGCCTAATATACCCAATATCTATGATGTTGCGGAACCCGACCATTGAAACGGAATCCCACCCTAGAAACCTCCTGTCGAACATAAATGCCTCGGTCTGCGTAGAGGCTCGGCATGGTACTCGTCAATGCAAGCTCCTGTCTGGGTGTGCTGTCGGCCGCACATGATGGATCCAAACTTCGAGTGATTCTATTCAAATACAAGAAGCGGTACAAGGCATTGCCGTCTTGTTTGCGCTGTCAAAAACATACGTATACTACGCATACATAACGATAATGACCGCAATCGACTTCCTCCTCTCTCGTGTTTTCACGAGTACATTGAACAAACCCTCTTTCGACATGTTTCAAGGTCGAGATATGCGTCCTCTGCCACCGTTGCAGAGCTGGGCTGGCCGCCCAGAGCCAGTGCACGGTCCTTGGGGAACCATGACACACCCTCCCCTCCCATGAACCACGGCACTGCGGTGGCCGAGTAGGCAAAGATAAAGCGAGCATGGGAGATCATCAACCCAAAAATACCCAAGGGCCCGTACACCATGTGTTGGCAGTTTGTCATGCGGGCACCCCATGCCCGTCCGTTGTACTGTCCACCCAATTGGGCGCCATGGGTCTCGGTGTGGCCAATTCCATGATCGCGGTTGTGATTATGTACATCGACATGTTATGCGTTACATGGAGGTAGCCGTTGTCACCTTGGCCTCGGTGTTATTGAACACTATGTACAGGTCACTTTGTGCTCAAGTTTTCTTCAATTCAAATGAACAAGATACCATACCCATTGTGATTATTCATCTACAAAAAAATCTACTGAATACCCTGTACTACGTGCTAAATGTAAACAAACGAATGACCAATGCATCAGGTAGAATAGGACATTTTTGGGGCAAACACGCATTTACGACCACTGTGTCTGTTACATCGGACACATAGTTAACAACAGCACATAAGCACAAGCTTACCTTCAGAAATATTGAATAGCCTTGTACACTCAAGAGTGTTGTCTGTGACATGTTCGAAAGACAAAGATCGTGAATGTATGTGATGGTGATGGTTTGCGTTGGCCAAGGCTCTAGGGTGATGAGATGAGAGCAGCCCCCAAGGCTGTCATAAGAGAGATTGAAAGTTATTGTAAATGTAAGCTTCAAATCGTTTATGCCTTTGTTATGTTACTATAGTCTACTACATGAAGGCACATGGTGCTGACAAGGGGACAGCGTGTCTTGCCCATTGCACGT
Organism: Penium margaritaceum; assembly: GCA_023375785.1. Classification (NCBI taxonomy): domain Eukaryota; kingdom Viridiplantae; phylum Streptophyta; class Zygnematophyceae; order Desmidiales; family Peniaceae; genus Penium; species Penium margaritaceum. Next base: position 39,697 of record SZWC01018494.1, read on the forward strand.
TTCAGAATGTTGCACACAAGTTTGAATTCAACAATGATCCTTATCTGTGTGCAATGAATTGTCAAACATCATGGAAAGTGACAAGAGGAAATGTGCAATGGTAATGACTATAGAAAATGTCCATTATGCAAGCATGGATCACTAATGACTACAGAGAGTGAAGGTGGGATAGGTGATCGCCTGAAACACTTCTCAACTCAACCCTCAGAGAAATTGGACAATATCACAAACAGGACACAGCTGCTCCCATGGTTGACAGTTTTGAGCGTCGTAGAATACCTCCATCTTACTGTCCGAATCTTGGCCATCATGTCTGCTTCTTGAAATGAACACACCACTGTCCCCCCTCTCCACATGCAATAAACTCCTCCCATTCAACCTAACACTAACCCTCTGCCTAACCCGGAACCCCCCATTTCTCCTGAAGTCTATGCCGTTGGCATGAATGGTCTGCTCAAAGCCTAGGGTCTAGCAAACTCTGTCCTGCACAAAAAAAACCATGTACTAGTTCAGCAAGGCAAGGGATGAAAAGGCAACGAAATACGAAAATCGGACTGGTTTAGGGTTCAACAATACATAGACTTACCTCACTCTGGTTCCTCTGGCTCCTCTTCATAAATCTCCTGCCACTCCCCCTCCTCCTCATCCAATTGTTGATTATGCTCATCCTGCGTCATCGTCTCACCATCATCACCAACAGGAGGGGAGGATGCACCAGAGCCATCACTTCTAAAACCATCATCTGAATCATCTGTATCATCCCGAGGCTCAACCTCGGGGTCGTAATGCATGTCACCACTGACACACTCTGCAAGAGGTGGATCCGCACCCATAGAGGCATTAGCACGTGCCTCCGCGGCGTCTGCAGCCTGCTGTGCAGCCTCCGTCAGACCACCATCGTACTGTGTTGCAGACTGTGCAGTGCTCACTACAGTTGGGTTTTTGCACCGGGTCTTCGTATGCTCCTTTTGCCCACAGCGGGGATAAATGAGGTTCTTCTTGCACAACATCTCCCGGTCCTTTCTTACACTACGTGGACGGCCCTTGCCATGTCGAGGACCCGGGTGCAACCACAGGGGTTGGACTGGCCGTATGTTCTTCACGACTGGTGTGGGGATGGCGTTGTTGTACGCACGCCAAAACGCCATGCGTGTCAAATGGGGGTCATCTAGGTTCTGAGCGTTGATGCGCTTAGTCAACAAAAAAACGTACGCATGCTCACACAGCAGGCCGAACTCCTTCCACCTTCCACAAGTGTACAACTTGTCAACCAGGTCCACCTGTCGTGGATTGTTTGTAGGTCCGGACACCGTGGCTGTGTTGTAGCCCTCCTCCATCACGGTGTACTCACGGAGCACTGCGAGACAGTGGAGGAGCCGGTCTGCCTGGGCTGGTGCCAACGCGGTCTTCACCCCTGTTGCCAGGGCACGAAGGACAGAGAAAAATTGCTACACAAAAGAGTAGATGCTCACGAAATAGTAGTACGGGTAGGGCTTCCAGTGTGCTGCGATGCGTGAGTTCCATATCTTGGATACGTTAGAAGTGGTCTGGCCTCCTCTGCCCAAAGGGTAGTGGAGGCGGGTCCACTTCTCAAGAGGCACCCCTCCCCGACCACCACCCCATCCTCCCCCTCCCACCCAAAGGAATGTGCATATGCCAAAGCACTCACTTGACGCAGGTGGGTTGTAGCCTTCTCTCACAGTTCGGCATTCAACGCATATGCACACTTCCATGCCCAGTGGGCTGCCTTTTTCCCGTAGCTCGTGCAGACGTTCTCACGTATGTGCCAGGCGCAGAAGGTGTGCGTGGCACCAGTGAGGTACTTTTGCACAGCCTTCTCCAGCCCCTTCTCCCTGTCTATGATGATGCATGAGCCAGGATGTCCAATAGTGGGATAAGCAAGAACAAGATGTGAAAAAAAAGCCTATCCCTTCTCATCTTCTGTCGGTGTCACTGCCCACGCCATTGGAACTACGTGGTTGTTGGCGTGAAAAAACTGGACAAGCAAGAGAACCTACTTGTGTCCATTTTTAAGGAAGGTGGCGTCCATGGTGACAATCCACCGACTGTGTTGGAATCCGACTCTGGAGGCTCCTGGAGCGACGTATGCCCACAAGAAGGCACCGCTCTTGTCTTTGTGGGCCACGGCGTATGTACCTGGGTCGACACGTATTAGTTGCACGTAGCACGTGGAAATCCACGTGAGAAAACAAGGAATGGAGTGGATGCTACGACTATGAATGAAAGTACACCAAAGACAAAACGCACCTCTTTGACGTAGGAGGGAATCAGGCTCCACGTGTCGGTCTTCTTGCCCATCAAGTTCTCTTGGGCCCGTGTATTGGCGCACTACAGCGTGTTTTTGGAGACCTTAACCCCGGTCCGTTCGTGGAGAACCTGCCGCAGACTTGCAATTGATGCCGTGGGGTTACGCTGCAGGGCCTCTGAGATCTTGCGGGCCACCCACCCCTTTTGCCTCGCGGGTTTGTCACAGCCAATGCTGGGGACGCACTTTTGACATTCGGCGTAGTGGGACACAATGACGTGTCCAAGTTTTCTTGTAACACGGGCATGGAGGAGTTCGGCAAAGCCCTTGTTCTTGGCTTCCGCGCATGTCACGTGGATTCTTGCAGGCTCACTCCGGATCCACTTGAGACCGAAGCGGTTGTCCACGGCGTAATCCTCAACAAACGCACGGGCCACGTCCATGTTGTCGAACAACATCCCCTCCTTCGGTTCCCTCGCCATCTCCTTGCGCTTCTTGGGAATGTGACATGGTTCATCGTTGGAATCTCCTGTCAAAACAAACACATCATACAAGAGAGAAGCAATTTGAAAAGAGCAGGAAGACACACCTGTACGTAAAACCAATCGGTTGCCTGAATCACAAGGACAGAATAGACACTAAACACGAGGGACACAAGGCAAGAATTACCGAGGTGGCCATGTGGGTGGGATAGGACGCCTCGGCGCCCCATGCTAAGCCTAACCGGTCTGGCTTCCCGGACATCAGGGGACCTGGGAGCATGGGGAGGTTCATCAGGGGGTTGGTTATGTGGGAGGGCGTCCCATTAGTCCAACCGTCGGGACCACCAGCCATCGTTCCAATCCCTCTCCAACCAAAACATCACATTGTCAAACGCGCCTGATGGGTCATTTAGCAGAGGGATATCGGGGTACCACTACGGTGCAGGATCCTGAGCAGGGGGCGGATCGTTCTCATCGGGAATTGGACGTGTGGCAAGACGCCACGCGTTGAGTTTGGGAAGCCATCCGATATAGCAGGTATTTTGTGCACAAAACAGCTACCTATGTATCCCATCTACCCTCCTGAATAGGCTTACCGGTGTCCTCTACGACTTGGTCTTCCACTATCCCAAAGTCACGAGGGACAAAGCTATAGCCGCGGCATGGTTGGAGGGGGCGGTGAGGGCATGAACGATGCGAATGCGAGACTGAATGATATTGGATCGAGCTGAAAGGCACCGTGCCAGGACAGGCTCGCATCCCCTAGCCGGACCAACGGAGGATGGGTTCACGCGTAGGATGTGGGTATTGTCCGCCGATACTCTCCTCCAAGTACACAGTCTCGTAGTCTTGCGCATATCTTTGTCGTTCGACGACAACGTATTCTACACCATGCTTCAGATACCCTCCAAAATGTCCATGGCGACCGGCGTTTGCAAGGATATGACAGCGACATGTCAACACCCTCTCTTCATAGCGTGTCACGGCAGTTGCAACACGGACAATTGTCATAGCGTTTTTTGGCGCACTCTAATTCGCGCGTATACCACTAGCTGAGCTGGCCAGTCAGCTCTTAGGCTTGGATGGATGGATACTAGTGCACGAAAGCCTGACAAATCATGTCCCAGGATTGAGCAAGGGGTGTTTTGGTGTCATGAGGAAAATGCTGATGTTGTTAAGATGGCCATGCAGATATTCGGTCTATGGAACAACAGAAACCCAAGGGAAATGAAATGTCTTTGGAACGAGAACATACCCCCACATGAACAACACAAGAAGTACGTTGAAGTGATGATTATTAAGTACATAAGTAATAAAAATGTCGCCGTCACACGGTAGCGTTTTAATTGCATACATGCATGATGTGTGCATGCATGAAATGAACTGCAAAATCTAGAAAAAGTGTAATAATATTACCAGCTTAACCTTCTACAAAATAAAATAAACAATATGTCGTCAAATGAAGAGGTCGACTTTTCCAAAGGGTACATAGGGCTCATTGTTCTGGGGCAAGGGCGCATGAGGCTTATCGTTCTGGCGAAGAGGCGGATGAGGCTTTTAATTTTGGCAGATGGGCGGATGAGGCTTATCGTTCTGGCGAAGAGGGTGGATGGGGCTTATCGATCTGGCGGAGGGGCGGATGGGGCTTATCGTTCCGGCGGAGGGGCGGACGGGGCTTATCGTACGAAACGAGGGGTACATAGGCTTTCCTCCCTTTCCTTTATCACAACCTAATCTTATGGTGGAAACTTCCGTATGTACATCCTATTTGGCTGTAAGCACATAGGAGCCAGGATGAACCCCCAGGCGATCTTGGTGCTGATGTGTTCCACCTGCTTCTGTCGGTGACGACCATTGGCGCAAAAGAGACAAGGAGCTGACGGGATGGTTCACCTTCATTCCATGATGAAAGAAACGGGCCGACTCAAGGCGCCAGGACGCCAGTCGTGTTTTTAACGGCAGCATGTGTGCGGCTCGTTGCGCGGGCTGGAGCTCCCGATGGAGCCACCTGGAGTCTCGTGTGCCATGGGCCATGTCGTTCCTGCGTTGGTAGTCCCTGGACGTGGCTGCTCCACCGATGTTGACAGCTTACCGGGCGGAGAAAACGAGGTCAATGACAAAACGCCACTTCGAAAGAGGTGTAAAACATAATGCGGGGGAAAGCGCGTGTTGGCATTTGATGACGTCCGTTTCATGCCACTGGCATCATACCGCTGACATTGTTCAAGGCTCATCGTCATCATCATGATGCATGGTTCTGCTACGCCATCATGGCTCGTCTGAATCTGAAATAAGTCCAGGAGACGCAGCCATTGCGACGCCATGACCGTGACATGTTGACCCCCCCTCCCCTCTCACCACCTTCCCGCCATTTGACGCTGGCCATGCGCCCCGTCAGCACACTAGAGTTACTCGCAGTGAGTTGCATGATGCATGGTCCATGCAGCAAACTCGGGATGGCCCCCTCCTCAGCAATTCCTGCGGCACAAGTTCTGAGCCGCAGTCTTTCGAACTCTACGCGAAAGAATCGACAACCACGATCTCGCGCGCAACAATACTGTCTTTTCATTTTCCGTCTCCCCTCTCTCTGCTGTGGACGTGATCGGGTGAAGGTGATTACATCGGGTAGACCACCCCCCCCTCTCTCCCCCTCCCCCCCCGCCCACCCCCACCCACCCCTCCCGGCCCAGTACGCAAGCGTCTGCCATCCTGTCACGGCATGGTGAACGCAATTCCGAGCGTTTCCTTGCCACTGGCATGGAAGCATGCCAGTGGCCTCATTTGGCTCACCACCACCACCATCATCATCGTCATCATCCGCATTCGCCGAAGCTTTACACGGACGGACGTTCCGCCGCCATCCCCACGGCCTCTCGAGAGACTCGATAGTCATGACTGGAGCTTCTGCCGAACCCGCTTTCAGGGATTTTTCACGCGTCATCATCAAATCATCAAGCTCATCGGATGATGACAGAGCACAGGAACCAGCTGGCATAGTTGG
>SZWC01018495.1:5363-24713 GCA_023375785.1 Penium margaritaceum
GCAAATAAATACCCTGTTACAAATCAACACCCTGTCGCAAATCAACACCCAGTCGCAAATCAACACCTTATCGCAAATCAACACCCTGTTCCAAATCAACACCCTGTCGCAAATCAACACATTGTTGCAAATCAACCTGTGTTTTGTTCCGACTCCGACTTGATCTATCCGACTCCAAGTCGGCCAAGTCGACCTTTTGGACTATAGTAGATAGCGGGCGACTTCGTCTGCACGCAACTGTGCCACATGGAAATTACTTGTCTTCCAAAACCCCTAAAAACATGCATCCTTGCATGTACAACGCTTGGACATGTTTTGTGTCAGCGACCAGGTTTTGTACTAACATTCACGGAAAGCAAGCCAGTTCCCCGAGGCCCGCCCTGGCTTCCACACTTTTCTGTGTAGAGACTTCACCGACTTGGAGTAGGTAGTCTCCGACTCTACTCTCCGACTGTCAGACTTCTCGACTTAGCGGGCAAGTAGGAGTAAAACATGAAAATCAACACCTTGATGCAAATCAACACCTTGTCGCAAATCAATACCTTGTCGCAAATCAATACCATGTCGCAAATAAACACCCTGTCGCAAATCAACACCCTGTCGTAAATCAATACCTTGTTGCAAATCAACACCCTGTCGCAAATCAACACCCTGTCGTAAATCAATACCTTGTTGCAAATCAACACCCTGTCGCAAATCAACACCCTGTCGTAAATCAATACCTTGTTGCAAATCAACACCCTGTCGCAAATCAACACCCTGTCGTAAATCAATACCTTGTTGCAAATCAACACCCTGTCGCAAATCAACACCCTGTCGTAAATCAATACCTTGTTGCAAATCAACACCCTGTCGCAAATCAACACCCTGTCGTAAATCAATACCTTGTTGCAAATCAACACCCTGTCGCAAATCAACACCCTGTCGTAAATCAATACCTTGTTGCAAATCAACACCCTGTCGCAAATCAACACCCTGTCGTAAATCAATACCTTGTTGCAAATCAACACCCTGTCGCAAATCAACACCCTGTCGTAAATCAATACCTTGTTGCAAATCAACACCCTGTCGCAAATCAACACCCTGTCGTAAATCAATACCTTGTTGCAAATCAACACCCTGTCGCAAATCAACACCCTGTCGCAAATCAACACACTGTCACAAATCAATACGTTGTTGCAAATCAACACCTTGTTGCAAATCAACACCTTGTCGCAAATCAACACCCTGTCGCAAATCAACACCCTGTCGCAAATCAACACCCTGTCGCAAATCAATAGCCTCTCGCAAATGAACACCCTGTCGCAAATCAACACCCTGTCGTAAATCAATACCTTGTTGCAAATCAACACCCTGTCGCAAATCCACACACTGTTGCAAATCAACACCCTGTCGTAAATCAACACCATGTTGCAAATCAACACCTTGTCGCAAATCAACACCCTGTCGCAAATCCACACACTGTTGCAAATCAACACCCTGTCGTAAATCAACACCATGTTGCAAATCAACACCTTGTCGCAAATGAATACCTGTCGCAAATTAACACCTTGTCGCAAATCAACACACTGTCGCAAATTGACACCCTTCGTAATTCAACACCCTGTCGCAAATGAACACTCTGTTGCAAATCAACACCCTGTCGTGAATCAATACCCCGTCGCAAATCCAGACCCTATCGCAAATCAACACCGTGTCACAACTCAACACCATGTCGCAAATCAATATCCTGTTGCAAATCAACACCCTGTCGCAAATCAACACCCTGTCGTAAATGAACACCCTGTCGCAAATCAACACCCTGTCGCAAATCAACACACTGTCGCAAATCAACACCTTGTCGCAAATCAACACCCTGTCACAAATCAACACACTGTCACAAATCAACACCCTGTTGCAAATCAACACCATGTCGCAAATCATCCCCCTGTCGCAAATCAACACCCTGTCGTAAATCAACACCCTGTCGCAAATCAACACTCTGTCGTAAATAAATACCCTATTACAAATCAACACCCTGTCGCAAATCAACACCATGTCGCAAATCATCCCCCTGTCGCAAATCAACACCCTGTCGTAAATCAACACCCTGTCGCAAATCAACACTCTGTCGTAAATAAATACCCTATTACAAATCAACACCCTGTCGTAAATCAGCACCCTGTCGCAAATGAACACCCTCTTGCAAATCAACACCCTGTCGCGAATCAACACCCTGTCGCAAATCAACACCTTGTTGTAAATCAACACCATGCCGTAAATCAATACCCCGTGTAATTCAACACCCTGGCGCAAGTCGACACCCTGTCGCAAATCAACACCTTGTCGCAAATCAACACCTTTTCACAAATGAACACCTTGTCGCAAATCAATACCATGTCGCAAATTAACACCCAGTTGCAAATCAGCACCCTGTCACAAATAAACACCCTGTCGCAAATCAACACCCTGTCGCAAATCAACACCCTGTCGCAAATCAACAGCCTCTCGCAAATAAACACCCTGTCGCAAATCAACACCCTGTCGCAAATAAACACCCTGTCGCAAATCAACACCCTGTCGCAAATCAACACCCTGTCGCAAATCAACAGCCTCTCGCAAATAAACACCCTGTCGCAAATCAACACCCTGTCGCAAATGAATACCGTGTTGCAAATCAACACCCTGTCGCAAATCCACACCCTGTTGCAAATCAACACCCTATCGCAAATCAACACCTTGTCGCAAATCAACACCCTGTCGCAAATCAATACCTTTCGCAGATCAACACCTTGTCGCAAATCAACACCCTGTCGCAAATCAATACCTTTCGCAGATCAACACCTTGTCGCAAATCAACACCCTGTTGAAAATTGACACCCTTTCGTAATTCAACACCCTGTCGCAAATCAACACTCTGTTGCAAATCAACACCATGTCGCGAATCAATACCCCGTCGCAAATCCAGACCCTATCGCAAATCAACACCGTGTCGCAACTCAACACTATGTCACAAATCAACATCCTGTGGCAAATAAACACCCTGTCGCAAATCAACACCCTGTCGCAAATCAACACCCTGTCGCAAATCAACACACTGTCGCAAATCAGCACCCTGTCGCAAATCAACACCATGTCGCAAATGAACACCCTGTCGCAAATCAACACCCTGTCGCAAATCAACACCCTGTCGCAAATCAACACACTGTCGCAAATCAGCACCCTGTCGCAAATCAACACCATGTCGCAAATGAACACCCTGTCGCAAATCAACACCCTGTCGCAATTTAACACCCTCTCGCAAATAAAAATCATGTCGCAAATCAACACCCTATCGATAATGAACACCCTGTCGCAAATCAAAACCCTGTCGCAAGTCAACACCTTGTTGCAAATCAGCACCCTGTCGCAAATCAACACCTTGTTGCAAGTCAACACCCTGTCGTAAATCAACACCCAGTCGCAAATCAACACCCCATCGCAAATCAACTGTCTTTTCCAAATCAACACCCTGTCGCAAATGAACACCTTGTCGCAAACGAACACCCTGTCGCAAATCAACACCCTGTCGCAAATCAATACCCTGTCGCAAATTTACACCTGTCGCAAATCAACACCCTGTCGCAAATCAAGACCTTGTCGTAAATCAACACCTTGTTGCAAATCAACATCCTATCGCAAATCAACACCCTGTCGCAAATCAAGACCTTGTCGTAAATCAACACCTTGTTGCAAATCAACATCCTATCGCAAATCAACACTCGGTCGCAGATTAACACTCTATCGCAAATCAACACCCTGTCACAAATCAACACCCTGTCGCAAATCAACACCCTGTCGCAAATCAACACCCTGTCGCAAATTAACACCCTGTCGCAAATCAACACCCTGTCAAAAATCAACACCATGTCACAAATCAACACCCTATCGCAAATGAACACCCTATCACAAATCATCACCCTATCGTAAATCAACAATCTGTCGCAAATCAACACCCTGTCGCAAATCAACACATTGTCGCAAATCAACACGTTGCACATCAACACCCTATCGCAAATCAACACCCTGTCGCAAATCAACGCCTTGTTGCAAATAAACACCCTGTCGCAAATCAATACCCCGTTGCAAATCAATACCTTGTAGCAAATCAACATCCTGTCGCACATCAACACCCTGTCGCAAATCTACACCCCGTCGCAAATCTACACCCTGTCACAAATCTACACCCTGTTGCTAATCAACACCCTGTCGCAAATCAACACCCTGTCGCAAATCAANCCCCGTGAACACTAGTTGAGCTCTCATGTAGGCGTGACGGGGCTTTGGTGCTGGGCTGCCCAGTCGGCTCTGAGTCCTTTCAGGTGTTGTGGGCATACCGGTGGCTTCAGGAGCAAGTGTGTGGCTTGGCACAAATGGGTAGGATGGAGGAGGTGCAGGGAGCGATGACACTCCTCCGCTTCTGTGTGGTGCCGCGAGTAGACTTATAGGTGCGTGCACTACAACCCGAGGCACATTGGCTTCCGGTGCTGCACTGATTTGACATGGAGGTGTGGGAGGTAGTGCTCCAGCTCCTCCGGGTCGTCAGGCACATGCGGAGGGATTGACGAACTTCGACCTATTGATGCCAGCGCGTCAACAGGTCCAGCTGCCATGCGCCTTTGGAGGGGTGGGGCTGCTGGGTGCCATGGACTTGGCCCCTATGGCCCACGCTTGCGCGACGAGATTTGTGCTTCAGGCCCTTTCTATGGAGGTTGGCCCCTTCCTCCCTACGGAACGTGAGCTTCACTTACTTGCTCCATTGTGGGCTGAGGTGGTGTCGGCACTGTCCAGGCTGGTGCGCAAGGCATTGCCTTTAGTCGAGAGGACTTCCGCCTTCATACTCAGATGTGGCTCGAGTTGTCGGTGCCCCACCTTGTTCTTGCCAAGATGGATAGTTTGGACCCAGCTGCTGTCACCCCACAGCAGCGTTAGGGTGGCGCGACACAGCACGTCCACCATTCCATTTACGAGGAGCTTGCCGACATATGTAGGGAGTACCGGCTGCCAGTGTAGGTGGAACATGAGGGAATCCTGCCGTTGCCGGGGGGCGTGGGGGAGCTGTGGTCTGACCTGTCACCGGAGGATCGGAAGACTGGCACATTTTGTGTGCTTGACGTCACAACAGTGGACGTGCACCGAGCGAGGGCCACGGAACCTGAAAAGCGAAGGAGGCGGCCGAGGCGGCGAAGTGCGCCAAGTATGGCGAGACTCCACGCTGTGGGTACTTTATGCGCCCCCTGGCGTGGGAAACTCAAGGCGGCCTGGGGGATCGGTCTTGAGTCTTCCTCGCCCGGCTGGCTAGGATTTGCCCGGCTCAGGGCCCACGCCGCTGCTCGGCCGAGGCGCAAGAGAGCTGGGCCTAGTGGGTGATAGCTGCGTTGGCGGAGACGGTGTCCACAGTGGGCATCTGCAGCCAGTGTGCGGTCATGCGGCTCTTCAGCAATTCGCACCGGGAGGCTCGGGAGTTACGTCCGCAACAAGGGCGTAACTAGGGCACAACTAGGACGCAAGTAGGGCGCAAGTAGGATGCAAGTAGGGCGCAACTAGGGCCCAACTAGGGCTTAACTAGGGTGCAAGTAGGACGCAAGCAGGGTCCAAGTAGGGCGCAACTAGAACGCTACTTGGGCGCAACTAGGACGCAAGTAGGGCGCAAGTAGGATGCAAGTAGGGCGCAACTAGGGCCCAACTAGGGCTTAACTAGGGTGCAAGTAGGACGCAAGCAGGGTCCAAGTAGGGCGCAACTAGAACGCTACTTGGGCGCAACTAGGACGCAAGTAGGGCACAAGTGGGGCGCAACTAGGGCGCAACTAGGGCGCAACTAGGGCGCAACTAGGGCGCAACTAGGGCGCAAGTAGGGCGCAAGTAGGGCGCAACTAGGATGTAACTAGGGCGCAACTAGGACACAACTAGCGCGCAACTGGGGTGTAGCTAGTGCCGAACTGAGACGCAACCAGGACACAACTTGGGCGCAACTAGGGTGCAAGTAGGGCGCAAGTAGGGCGCAACTAGGATGTAACTAGGGCGCAACTAGGACACAACTAGCGCGCAACTGGGGTGTAGCTAGTGCCGAACTGAGACGCAACCAGGACACAACTTGGGCGCAACTAGGGTGCAAGTAGGGCGCAACTAGGGCCCAAGTAGGGCGCAAGTAGGGCACAATTAGGCACAACTAGGGTGCAACTAGGGCGCAACTAGGGTGTAGCTAGTGCCCAGTTGCGACGCAACTATGGTGCAACTAGGGCGCAAGTAGGGCACAATTAGGCACAACTAGGGTGCAACTAGGGCGCAACTAGGGTGTAGCTAGTGCCCAGTTGCGACGCAACTATGGTGCAACTAGGGCGCAAGTAGGGCACAACTAGGGTGCAAGTAGGGCGCAACTAGGGAGCAAAAGGGCGCAAGTAGGACGCAAGTAGGGCGTAACGAGGGCACAACTAGGGCGCAACTAGGACGCAAGTAGGGCGCAAGTAGGGCGCAAGTAGGGCGCAAGTAGGGCGCAAGTAGGACGTAAGTAGGGCGCAACTAGGGCGCAAGTAGGGCGCAAGTAGGGCGTAACGAGGGCACAACTAGGGCGCAACTAGGACGCAAGTAGGGCGCAAGTAGGGCGCAAGTAGGGCGCAAGTAGGGCGCAAGTAGGACGTAAGTAGGGCGCAACTAGGACGCAACCAGGGCGCAAGTAGGGCGCAAGTAGGACGCAATTAGTGTGCAACTAGGGCGCAACTATGACGCAACTAGGGTGCAAGCAGGGCGCAACTAGGGCGCAACTAGGGTGCAACTAGGGCGCAAGTAGGGCGCAACTAGGGCGCAACTCGGGCACAACAAGGACGCAACTAGGGTGCAACTAGAGCGTAGCTACTGCCCAATTGAGGCGCGACTCGGACGTAACTAGGACGCAAGTCCGGTGCAACTAGGGTGCAAGTAGGGCGCAAGTAGGGCGCAAGTAGGGCGCAAGTAGGGCACAAGTAGGGCGGAAGTAGGGCGCAACCAGGGTGCAACTAGGGCGCAACTAGGGCGTAGCTAGTGCCCAATTGAGGCACAACTAGGACGCAACTAGGGCGCAAGTAGGGCGCAAGTAGGGCGCAAATAGGGCGCAAGTAGGGCGTAACTATGGCACAAGTAGGGCGTAAATAGGGTGCAACTGGGGCGCAATTGGGTTGCAACTAGAGCGCAAGTAGGACGCAAGTAGGGCGCAAGTAGGACGCAAGTAGAGCGTATGTAGGGTGCAAGTCTATGTTGCTCTCGACCCTCGACCCTGCGTGCTGGGTCGAGGGTCGGCGTGTCGACCTCGACCTGGTGTGGAGGTCGGCTGACGCCTCCCCCCCGCCAATACTTAGCTAATTTTTTTGTCGCGCTTTCTTCTGCAGCGGACTTCAAAACCCATTTTTTTGCTGTTTCTGAGGCCCTGCGAACTGCAAACGGTTCGCCGGCAAACCTGGTCTGTCATTCCCTCCCTTTTTTCTTTTCTTCTGTCAACCGCTAAATGGTGGACGCTTGACGGTAGAGGATGGACGGAAGAGGATGGACGGTAGATGATGGACGATAGAGGCTGGACTGCTGACTTTGGACAGTAGACGCGCTAGACGCTGGACAATAGACGCGCTAGACGCTGGACGGTAGACGCGCTAGACGCTAGATAGCAGACGCGCTAGACGCTGGACTACCGACACGACGATGTTGGACAGTAGACGTGGTGACGGTGGACCAAAAACGGTGGACAAAAGGTGCTAAACACGAGCGGCAATATTTTATATGTCACATGTGGTGGCAGGGAGCCTGTCGTGACGTATCCTTTTTTTTCCGGGTTGGGGACTGGCACCGAAGCAAGATAGGCTATGGACCTGGGAAAAAGTGCAATCAACAAATTAAAGACTGTGATGCTGTAAGTTACCTGAGGAGTGAATGGAAACGAAATCTGCGGTTGGATTTGAATCAGGAACATGAAACGTGACATGAATGCCAAGTTTCGGGTCAACTAGGGCGCAACAAGGGCGCAAGTAGGGCACAAATAGGACACAACTAGGGCACAACTATGGTACAACTAGGGCGTAGCTAGTGCCCAACTGAGGCGCAACTAGGGCGCAAGTAGGATGCAAGTAGGGCGCAAGTAGGGTGTAACTAGTGCGCAACTAGGGCGCAACTAGGGCGGAACTAGGGCACAACTAGGGCGCAACCAGGGCGCAACCTGGGTGCAAGTAGGGTGCAACTAGGGTGCAAATAGGGCACAAGTAGGCTGCAAGTAAGACGTAACTAGGGCGCAACTAGGGCACAACTAGGGCGCAACCAGGGCGCAACCTGGGTGCAAGTAGGGTGCAACTAGGGTGCAAATAGGGCACAAGTAGGCTGCAAGTAAGACGTAACTAGGGCGCAACTAGGGCACAACTAGGACGTAGCTAGTGCCCAACTGAGGCGCAACGAGGGCGCAAGTAGGGCGAAAGTAGGGCGTAAGTAAGGTGCAATGAGGGCACAAGAAGGGCGCAACTAGGGCACAACTAGGGCGTAACTAGGACGCAACTAGGGCGCAAGAAGGGCGCAAGTAGGGCGCAAGTAGGGCGCAAGTAGGGCGCAAGTAGGGAAAAACTAGGGCACAACTAAGGCGCAACTAGGGCACCACTAGGGCGCAAGTAGGCCGCAACTAGGGCGCAACTAGGGCGCAACTAGGGCGCAACTAGGGCGCAACTAGGGCGCAACTAGGGCGCCACTAGGGCGCAACTAGGGTGCAACTAGGGCGCAACTAGGGCCCAACTAGGGCACAACTAGGGCGCAACTAGGGCGCAACTAGGGCGCAACTAGGGTGCAACTAGGGCGCAACTAGGGCGCAACTAGGGCACAAGCAGCACGCAATGAGTGCACAACGAGGGCGCCAGGAGGACGCAACGAGGGCGCCAGGAGGGCGCAACTAGGGTGCAACTTGGGTGCAACTAGGGCGCAACCACGGCGCAACCAGGGTGCAACTAGGGTGCAACTAGTTTGCAAGTTGGACGCAACTAGGGCGCAACTTAGGCGCAACTTGGACGCAAGTAGGGTGCAACTAGAGCGCAACTATAGCACAACTAGGGCGCAACTAGGGTGCAACTAGTTTGCAAGTTGGACGCAACTAGGGCGCAACTTAGGCGCAACTTGGACGCAAGTAGGGTGCAACTAGAGCGCAACTATAGCACAACTAGGGCGCAACTAGGGCGCAAGTAGGGTGCAACCAGGGCGCAACTAGCGCGCAACTAGGGCACAACAAGGGCGCAACTAGGGCGCAACTAGGGTGCAATTAGTGCGCAAGTTCGGCGCAACAATGGCGCAACTAATGCGCAACTAGCGCGCAAGTAGGGCGCAAGTAGGACGCAACTACGGCGCAACTAGTGCACAACGAGGGCGTAGCTAATATCCAACTAAGGCACAACTAGGGTGCAATTAGGGTGCCAGTAGGGCGCACGCAGGGTGCAATATGGTTGCAAGTAGGGTGCAACTAGGGCGCAACTAGGGCGCAACTAGGCCGCGACTAGGGCGCAACTAGGGCGCAACTAGGACGCAACTAGGGCGCAACAAGGGTGCAACTAGGGCGCAACTAGGGCGCAACTAGGGCGCAACTAGGGCGCAACTAGGGCGCAACTAGGGCGCAACAAGGGCGCAACTAGGGCGCAACTAGGGCGCAACTAGGACGCAACTAGGGCACAACTAGGACGCAATGAGTGCGCAACGAAGGCGCAACGAGGGTGCAACGAGGGCGCAACTAGGGTGCAACTAGGGCGCAACTAGGACGCAACCAGGGCGCAACCAGGGCGCAACTAGGGCACAACTAGGACGCAATGAGTGCGCAACGAAGGCGCAACGAGGGTGCAACGAGGGCGCAACTAGGGTGCAACTAGGGCGCAACTAGGACGCAACCAGGGCGCAACCAGGGCGCAACTAAGGTGCAACTAGTTTGCAAGTTGAGCGCAACTAGGGCGCAACTTATGCGCAACTTGGACGCAAGTAGGGTGCAACTAGAGTGCAACTAGAGCGCAACTAGGGCGCAACTAAGGTGCAACTAGTTTGCAAGTTGAGCGCAACTAGGGCGCAACTTATGCGCAACTTGGACGCAAGTAGGGTGCAACTAGAGTGCAACTAGAGCGCAACTAGGGTGCAACTAGGGCGCAAGTAGGGTGCAACCAGGGTGCAACTAGAGCGCAACTAGGGCACAATAAGGGCGCAACTAGGGCGCAACTAGGGTGTAACTAGTGCGCAAGTTTGGCGCAACTATGGCGCAACTAAGGCGCAACTAGCGCGCAAGTAGGACGCAAGTAGGCCGCAACTAGGACGCAACTAGGGCACAACTAGGGCGTAGCTAATGTCCAACTAAGGCACAACTAGGATGCAAGTAGGGTGCCAGTAGGGCGCAAGTATGGTGCAATAAGGGCGCAAGTAGGGTGAAACTAGGGCGCAACTAGGGTGCAACTAGGGCGCAACTAGGGCGCGACTAGGGCACAACTAAGGCGCAACTAGGGCGCAACTAGGGCGCAAGTAGGATGTAACTGGGATGCAACTAGGGCGCAACAAGGGCGCAATTATGCCGCAACTAGGGTGCAACTAGGGCGCAACTAGGACGCAACTAGGGCGCAACTAGGGCGCAACTAGGGTGCAACTAGGGCGCAAGAAGGGCGCAAGTAGGGCGCAACTAGGGTGCAACTAGGGCGCAACTAGGACGCAACTAGGGCGCAACTAGGGCGCAACTAGGGTGCAACTAGGGCGCAAGAAGGGCGCAAGTAGGGCACAAGTAGGGCGCAATTACGGCGCAAGTGGGGCACAACTAGGATGCAACTAGGGCGCAACTAGGGCGCAACGAGGGCGCAACGAGGACGCAACAAGGGTGCAACAAGGGCGCAACTAGGGCGCAACTAGGGCGCAACTAGGGCGCCACTAGGGCGCAACTAGGGCGCAACTAGGGCGCAACTAGGGCGCAACTAGGGTGCAACTAGGGCGCAACTAGGGCGCAACTAGGGCACAAGTAGGACGCAATGAGTGTGCAACGAGGGCGCAACGAGGGCGCAACTAGGGTGCAACTAGGGCGCAACTAGGGCGCAACCAGGGCGCAACCAGGGCGCAACTAGGGTGCAACTAGTTTGCAAGTTGCGCGGAACTAGGGCGCAACTTAGGCGCAACTTGGACACAAGTAGGGTGCAACTAGAGCGCAACTAGAGCGCCGCTAGGGTGCAAATATGACGCAAGTAGGGTGCAACCAGGATGCAACTAGAGCGCAACTAGGGCACAACAAGGGCACAACTAGGACGCAACTAGGGTGCAACTAGTGCACAAGTTCGGCGCAACTATGGCGCAACTAAGGCGCAACTAGCGCGCAAGTAGGGTGCAAGTGGGACGCAACTAGGGCGCAACTAAGGCACAACTAGGGCGTAGCTAATATCCAACTAAGGCACAACTAGGGTGCAAGTAGGGTGCTAGTAGGGCGCAAGTTGGGTGCAATAAGGGCGCAAGTAGGGTGCAACTAGGGCGCAACTAGGGCGCAACTAGGGCGCAACTAGGGCGCGACTAGGACGCAACTAGGGCGCAACTAGGACGCAACTAGGGCGCAACTAGGGCGCAACTAGGGCGCAAATAGGGTGCAACTAGGGCGCAACTAGGGCGCAACTAGGGCGCAGCTGGGGCGCAACTAGGGCGCAACTAGGGCGCAACTAGAACGCAACAAGGGCGCAACTTGGGCACAACTAGGATGTAATGAGTGCGCAACGAGGGCGCAACGAGGGTGCAATGAGGGCGCAACTAGGGTGCAACTAGGGCGAAACTAGGACGCAACCAGGGCGCAACCAGGGCGCAACTAGGGTGCAACTAGTTTGCAAGTTGAGCGCAACTAGGGCGCAACTTATGCGCAACTTGGACGCAAGTAGGGTGCAACTAGAGTGCAACTAAAGCGCAACTAGGGCGCAACTAGGGCGCAAGTAGGGTGCAACCAGGGTGCAACTAGAGCGCAACTAGGGCACAACAAGGGCGCAACTAGGGCGCAACTAGGGTGTAACTAGTGCGCAAGTTCGGCGCAACTATGGCGAAACTATGGCGCAACTAGCGCGCAAGTAGGGCGCAAGTAGGACGCAACTAGGGCACAACTAGGGCGTAGCTAATGTCCAACTAAGGCACAACTAGGGTGCAAGTAGGGTGCCAGTAGGGCGCAAGCATGGTGCAATAAGGGCGCAAGTAGGGTGCAACTAGGGCGCAACTCGGGCGCAACTAGGGCGCAACTAGGGCGCGACTAGGGCGCAACTAAGGCGCAACTAGCGCGCAACTAGGGCGCAAGTAGGACGTAACTGGGGCGCAACTAGGGCGCAACAAGGGCGCAACTAGGCCCCAACTAGGGCAAAACTAGGGCGCAACTAGGGCGCAACAAGGGCGCAACTAGGGCGCAACTAGGGCACAACTAGGGTGCAACTAGGACGCAAGTAGGGCGCAAGTAGGGCACAAGTAGGGCGCAACTAGGGCGCAACTAGGGCGCAACAAGGGCGCAACTAGGGCGCAACTAGGGCACAACTAGGGTGCAACTAGGACGCAAGTAGGGCGCAAGTAGGGCACAAGTAGGGCGCAACTACGGCGCAAGTGGGGCACAACTAGGATGCAACTAGGGCGCAACTAGGGCGCAACGAGGGCGCAACGACGGCGCAACAAGGGCGCAACAAGGGCGCAACTAGGGCACAACTAGGGCGCAACTAGGGCGCCACTAGGGCGCAACTAGGGCGCAACTAGGGCGCAACTAGGGCACAACAAGGGCGCAACTAGGGCGCAACTAAGGCGCAATTAGGGCACAACAAAGGTGCAACTAGGGCGCAAGTAGGGCACAAGTAGGACGCAATTAGGGCGCAACTAGGGTATAACTAGGGCATAGCTGGTGCCCAACTGAGGCGCAACTAGGGCACAATTAGGACGCCAATAGGGCGTAGGGAGGGTGCAATAAGGGCACAAGAAGGGCACAAGTAGGGCGCAACTAGGACACATCTAGGGTGCAAGTAGGGCGAAACTAGGGCGCGACTAGGACGCAAGTAAGGCGCAGGTAGGGTGCAACTAGGGCACAACTAAGGCGCAACTAGGGCGCAACTAGGGCGCAACTAGGGCGCAACTAGGGCGTAACTAGGGCGTAACTAGGGCGCAACTAGGGCGCAACTAGGACGCAACTAGGGCGCAACTAGGGCGCAACTAGGGCATAACTAGGGCGCAACTAGGGCGTAACTAAGGCGCAACTGGGTCGCAAGTAGGACGCAACTAGAGCACAACTAGGGGAAAACTAGGGCATACCTAGTGTCCAACTGAGGCGCAACTAGGGCACAAGTAGGCGCCAGAAGGGCGCAAGTAGGGCGCAACTAGGGTGCAACTAGGACGCAACTAGGATGCAACTAGGGTGCATCTAGTGCATAACTAGGGTGCAACTAGGGTGCAAATAGGGTGCAACTAGGGCGCAACTAAGGTCCCCGGGCGCAACAAGGGCGCAACTAGGGGGCAACTAGGGCGCAAATAGTGCGCAACTAGGACGCAACTAGGACACAACTAGGGCGCAACTAGGGCGCAACTAGGGCGTAACTAGGGTGCAACTAGGGCGCAAGTAGGGCGCAAGTAGGGCACAGGTAGGGCACAACTACGGCACAAGTGGGGCACAACTAGGGCGCAACTAGGGCGCAACTAGGGCGTAACTAGGGTGCAACTAGGGCGCAAGTAGGGCGCAAGTAGGGCACAGGTAGGGCACAACTACGGCACAAGTGGGGCACAACTAGGGCGCAACTAGGGCGCAACTAGGGCGTAACTAGGGTGCAACTAGGGCGCAAGTAGGGCGCAAGTAGGGCACAGGTAGGGCACAACTACGGCACAAGTGGGGCACAACTAGGGCGCAACTAGGGCGCAACTAGGGCGTAACTAGGGTGCAACTAGGGCGCAAGTAGGGCGCAAGTAGGGCACAGGTAGGGCACAACTACGGCACAAGTGGGGCACAACTAGGGCGCAACTAGGGCGCAACTAGGGCGCAACGAGGGCGCAACGAGGGCGCAACAAGGGCGCAACAAGGTCGCATCTAGGGCGCAACTAGGGTGCAACTAGGGCGCAACTAGGGTGCAACTAGGGCACAACTAGGGCGCAACAAGGGCGCAACTAGGGCGCAACTAAGGCGCAATTAGGGCGCAACAAAGGTACAACTAGGGCGCAAGTAGGGTACAACTAGGGCGTAGCTAGTGTCCAACTAAGGCGCAACTAGGGCACAACTAGGATGCCAATAGGGCGTAGGTAGGGTGCAATAAGGACACAAGAAGGGCGCAACGAGGGCGCAAATAGGACGCATCGAGGGCGCAAGTAGGGCGCAACTAGGGCGCGACTAGGACGCAAGTAGGACGCAGGTAGGGTGCAACTAGGGAACAACTAAGGCGCAACTAGGGCGCAACTAGGGCGCAACTAGGGCGCAACTAGGGCGTAACTAGGGCGCAACTAGGGCGCAACTAGGACGCAACTAGGGCGCAACTAGGACCCAACTAGGGCATAACTAGGGCACAACTAGGGCGCAACGAAGGCGCAATGAGGGCACAAATAGGGCGCAACTAACTAGGGCGCAACCAGGGTGCAACTAGGACGCAACTAGGGCGCAACTAGGGCGCAACTAGGCTGAAACTAGTGTGCAAATTGGGTGCAACTAGGGCGTAACTAAGGCGCAACTGGGGCGGAAGTAGGACGCAACTAGAGCGCAACTTGGGGAAAACTAGGGCATACCTAGTGTCCAACTGAGGCGCAACTAGGACACAAGTAGGCGCCAGAAGGGCGCAAGTAGGGCGCAACTAGGGTACAACTAGGACGCAACTAGGATGCAACTAGGGCGCAACTAGTGCATAACTAGGGTGCAACTAGGGTGCAAATAGGGCGCAACTAGGGCGCAACTAAGGTGCCCGGGCACAACAAGGGTGCAACTAGGGGGCAACTAGGGCGCAAATAGGGCGCAACTAGGACGCAACTAGGGCACAACTAGAACGCAACTAGGGCGCAACTAGGGCGCAACTAGGGTGCAACTAGTGCGCAACAAGGGCGCAACTAGGGCGCGACTAGGACGCGACTAGGGCGCGACTTGGACGCAACTAGGGCACAACTAGGGCGCAACAAGGGCGCAACCAGGGCGCAATTAGGGCACAACGGGGGGCAACTAGGGCGCAACTAGGGCGCAACTAGGGCGTAACTAGGGAACAACTAGGGCGTAACTAGGGCGCAACTAGGGCGCTACTAGGGCGCGACTTGGGCGCAACTAGGGCGCAACTAGGGCGCAACTAGGGTGCAACTAGGGCGCAACTAGGGCGCAATTAGGGCACAACGGGGGGGAACTAGGGCGCAACTAGGGCGCAACTAGGGCGCAACTAGGGAACAACTAGGGCGCAACTAGGGCGCAACTAGGGCGCTACTAGGGCGCGACTTGGGCGCAACTAGGGCGCAACTAGGGCGCAACTAGGGTGCAACTAGGGCACAACTAGGGCGCAACTAGGGCGCAATTAGGGCCCAAAAGGGGACAACTAGGGCGCAACTAGGGCGCAACTAGGGCGCAACTAGGGCGCAACTAGGGCGCAACTAGGGTGCAACTAGGGCGCAACTAGAACGCAACTAGGGTGCAACTAGGGCGCAACCAGGACGCAACTAGGGCGCAACTAAGGCGCAACTAGGGCACAAATAGGGCACAAGTAGGATCCAACTAGGGCGCAAATAGGGTACAACGAGGGCGTAGCTAGTCTCCAACTGAGGCACAACTAGGGTGCAAGTAGGGCGCAACAAGGGTACAACTAGGGCGCAAGTAGGGCGCAAGTAAGACGCAACTAGGGCGCAACTAGGGCACAATTAGGGCGTAGCTAGTGTCCAACTGAGGCGCAACTAGGGCGCAAGTAGGGCGCCAGTAGGGTGTAAGTAGGGTACGGAAAGGGTGCAAAATGGACGCAACTAGGGCGCATCTAGGGCGCAACTAAGACGCAACTATGGTGCAAGTAGGGCGCAACTAAGGCGCAAGTAGGGCGCAACTAGGGCGCAACTAGGGCACAACAAAGGCGCAACAAGGGCACAACTAGGGCGCAACTAGGCGCAACTAGGGCGCAACTAGGGCGCAACTAGGGCGCAACTAGGGTGCAACTAGGGCGCAAGTAGGGCGCAAGTAAGGCGCAACTAGGGCGCAACTAGGGCGCCACTAGGGCGCAACTAGGACGCAACTAGGACACAACTAGGGCGCAACTAGGGCGCAATTAGGGCGCAACTGGGGGCAACTAGGGCGCAACTAGGGCGCAACGAGGGCGCAACGAGGGCGCAACAAGGGGGCAACAAGGGCGCAACTAGGGCGCAACTAGGGTGCAACTAGGGCGCAAGTAGGGCGCAAGTAAGGCGCAACTAGGGCGCAACTAGGGCGCCACTAGGGCGCAACTAGGACGCAACTAGGACACAACTAGGGCGCAACTAGGGCGCAATTAGGGCGCAACTGGGGGCAACTAGGGCGCAACTAGGGCGCAACGAGGGCGCAACGAGGGCGCAACAAGGGGGCAACAAGGGCGCAACTAGGGCGCAACTAGGGTGCAACTAGGGCGCAAGTAGGGCGCAAGTAAGGCGCAACTAGGGCGCAACTAGGGCGCCACTAGGGCGCAACTAGGACGCAACTAGGACACAACTAGGGCGCAACTAGGGCGCAATTAGGGCGCAACTGGGGGCAACTAGGGCGCAACTAGGGCGCAACGAGGGCGCAACGAGGGCGCAACAAGGGGGCAACAAGGGCGCAACTAGGGCGCAACTAGGGTGCAACTAGGGCGCAAGTAGGGCGCAAGTAAGGCGCAACTAGGGCGCAACTAGGGCGCCACTAGGGCGCAACTAGGACGCAACTAGGACACAACTAGGGCGCAACTAGGGCGCAATTAGGGCGCAACTGGGGGCAACTAGGGCGCAACTAGGGCGCAACGAGGGCGCAACGAGGGCGCAACAAGGGGGCAACAAGGGCGCAACTAGGGCGCAACTAGGGTGCAACTAGGGCGCAAGTAGGGCGCAAGTAAGGCGCAACTAGGGCGCAACTAGGGCGCCACTAGGGCGCAACTAGGACGCAACTAGGACACAACTAGGGCGCAACTAGGGCGCAATTAGGGCGCAACTGGGGGCAACTAGGGCGCAACTAGGGCGCAACGAGGGCGCAACGAGGGCGCAACAAGGGGGCAACAAGGGCGCAACTAGGGCGCAACTAGGGTGCAACTAGGGCGCAAGTAGGGCGCAAGTAAGGCGCAACTAGGGCGCAACTAGGGCGCCACTAGGGCGCAACTAGGACGCAACTAGGACACAACTAGGGCGCAACTAGGGCGCAATTAGGGCGCAACTGGGGGCAACTAGGGCGCAACTAGGGCGCAACTAGGGCACAACTAGGGCGCAACTAGGGCGCAACTAGGGCGCGACTAGGGCGCGACTTGGGCGCAACTAGGGTGCAACTAGGGCGCAACTAGGGCGCAACTAGGGCGCAACTAGGGCGCAATTAGGGCGCAACTGGGGGCAACTAGGGCGCAACTAGGGCGCAACTAGGAAGCAACTAGGACGCAACTAGGGTGCAACTAGGGTGCAACTAGGGCGCAACTAGAACGCAACTAGGGCGCAACTAGGGCGCAACTAGGGCGCAACTAGGGCGCAACTAAGGCGCAACTAGGGCACAAATAGGGCACAATTAGGACGCAACTAGGGCACAACTATGGTACAACTAGGGCGTAGCTAGTCTCCAACTGAGGCACAACTAGGGTGCAAGTAGGGCGCAACAAGGGTACAACTAGGACACAAGTAGGGCGCAAGTAAGACGCAACTAGGATGCAACTAGGGCACAATTAGGGCGTAGCTAGTGCCCAACTGAGGCGCAACTAGGGCGCAAGCAGGGTGCCAGTAGGATGTAAGTAGGGTGCAATAAGGGCGCAAAATGGACGCAACTAGGGCGCAACTAGGGCGCAACTAAGACGCAACTATGGTGCAAGTAGGGCGCAACTAGGGCGCAAGTAGGGCGCAAGTAGGTCGCAACTAGGGCACAACAAAAGGCGCAACAAGGGCACAACTAGGGTGCAACTAGGCGCAACTAGGGTGCAACTAGGGTGCAACTAGGGCGCAACTAGGGCGCAACTAGGACGCAACTAGGGCGCAACTAGGGCGCAACTAGAGCGCAACTAGGGCGCAACCAGGGCGCAATTAGGGCGCAAGTGGGGGCAACTAGGGCGTAACTAGGGCGCAACTAGGCGCAACTAGGGCGCAACGAGGGCACAACGAGGGCGCAACTAGGGCGCAACTAGGGCGCAACTATGGTGCAACTAGGGCGCAACTTGGTCGTAACTAGGATGCAACTTGGGTGCAACTAGTGTGCAAGTTGGGCGCAACTAGGGTGCAACAAAGGTGCAACTAGGGTGCAAGTAGGACGCAACTAAGGGTGCAACAAGGGGAAAACTAGGGCGTAGCTAGTGTCCAACTGAGGCGCAAGTAGGGCGCAAGTAGGCGCCAGTAGGGCGCAAGTTGGACGCAACTAGGGCGCAACTAGGGCGCAACTAGGACGCAACTAGGGTGCAACTAGGGTGCAACTAGGGCGCAAGTAGGGCGCAAGTAGGGCGCAAGTAGGGCGCAAGTAGGGCGCAAGTAGGGCGCAAGTAGGGCGCAAGTAGGGCGCAAGTAGGGCGCAAGTAGGGCGCAAGTAGGGCGCAAGTAGGGCGCAAGTAGGGCGCAAGTAGGGCGCAAGTAGGGCGCAAGTAGGGCGCAAGTAGGGCGCAAGTAGGGCGCAAGTAGGGCGCAAGTAGGGCGCAAGTAGGGCGCAAGTAGGGCGCAAGTAGGGCGCAAGTAGGGCGCAAGTAGGGCGCAAGTAGGGCGCAAGTAGGGCGCAAGTAGGGCGCAAGTAGGGCGCAAGTAGGGCGCAAGTAGGGCGCAAGTAGGGCGCAAGTAGGGCGCAAGTAGGGCGCAAGTAGGGCGCAAGTAGGGCGCAAGTAGGGCGCAACTAGGGCGCAACTAGGGCACAACAAAGGCGCAACAAGGGCACAACTAGGGCGCAACTAGGCGCAACTAGGGCGCAACTAGGGCGCAACTAGGGCGCAACTAGGGTGCAACTAGGGTGCAACTAGGGCGCAACTAGGGTGCAACTAGGGCGCAAGTAGGGCGCAAGTAGGGCACAAGTAGGGCGCAACTACGGCACAAGTGGGGCACAACAAGGGCGCAACTAGGATGCAACTAGGCCGCAACGAGGGCGCAACGAGGGCGCAACAAGGGTGCAACAAGGGCGCATCTAGGGCGCAACTAGGGCGCAACTAGGGCGCCACTAGGGCGCAACTAGGGCGTAACTAGGGCGCAACAAGGGCGCAACTAGGGTGCAACTAAGGC
>SZWC01018495.1:26892-38877 GCA_023375785.1 Penium margaritaceum
CACCCTGTCGCAAATCAACACCTTGTTGCAAACCAACACCCTGTCGCAAATCAACACCCTGTCGCAAATCAACACCCTGTCACAAATTAACACCCTGTCACAAATCAACACCCTGTCACAAATCAACACCCTGTCGCAAATCAACACCCTATCGCAAATCAACACCCTATCGCAAATCATCACCTTATGATAAATCAACAATCTATCGCAAATCAACACCCTGTCGCAAATCAACACCTTGTCGCAAATCAACACGTCACAAATCAACACCCAATCGCAAATCAACACCCAGTCGCAAATCAACACCTTGTTACAAATCAACACCCTGTCGGAAATCAACACCCCGTTGCAAATCAACACCCTGTCGCAAATCAACACCCTGTCGCAAATCAACACCCTGTCGCAAATAAACACCCTGTCACAAATCAACACCCTGTCGGAAATCAACACCCCGTTGCAAATCAACACCCTGTCGCAAATCAACACCCTGTCGCAAATCAACACCCTGTCGCAAATATACACCCTGTCACAAATCTACACACTATCACAAATCTACACCCTGTCGCTAATCAACACCCTGTCGCAAATCAACACCCTGCTGCAAATCAAGACCCTGTCGCACATCAACACCCTGTCACAAATCAACACACTGTCGCAAATCAACACCCTGTCGCAAATCAACACCCTGTTGCAAATCAAAACCCTGCTCCAAATCAGCACCCTCTCGGAAATCAACACCCTCTCGCAAATCAACACCTTGTTGCAAATCAACACCTTGTCGCAAATAAACACGTTGTCTGGACGTGCTTAGCGACCATGGTCGAGGCAGCAGCACTCCGGGGCTTGCATATCCAACTGGAAAAGTGTCTTCTAATTCAACAGTCAGGGGAGAGGGTCACGTGAACACTAGTTGAGCTCCCATGTAGGCGTGACGGGGTTTTGGTGCTGGGCTGCCCAGTCGGCTCTGAGTCTTTCGGGTGTTGTGGGCATACCGGTGGCATCAGGAGCAAGTGTGTGGCTTGGCACAAATGGGTAGGATGGAAGAGGTGCAGGCAGCGATGACACTCCTCCGCTTCTGTGTGGTGCCGCGAGTAGACTCCAGCTCCTCCGGGTCGTCAGGCACCTGCGGAGGGATCGACGAGCTTCGACCTACACATGCCAGCGCGTCAACGGGTCCAGCTCCCATTCGCCTTTGGAGGGGTGGGGCTGCTGGGTGCCAGGGACTTGGCCCCTCTGGCCTACGCTTGCGCGACGGGATCTGTGCTTCAGGCCCTTTCTATGGAGTTTGGCCCCTTCCTCCCTACGGACCNTGAGCTTCACTTCCTTGCTCCAATGTGGGCTGAGGTGGTGTCGGCACTGCCCAGGCTGGTGCAAGGCATTGCCTTCAGTCGAAAGGACTTCCGCCTTCATACTCAGATATGGCTCGAGTTGTCGGTGTCCCACCTTGTTCTTGCCAAGATGGATAGTTTGGACCCAGCTGCTGTCACCCGACGGCAGCGTTAGGGTGGCGTGACACAGCACGTCCACCATTCCATTTACGAGGAGCTTGCCGACATATGCAGGGAGCACCGGCTGCCAGTGTAGGTGGAACATGAGGAGATCCTGCCGTTGCCGGGGGGCGTGGGGGAGCTGTGGTCTGACCTGTCACCGGAGGATCGGAAGACTGGCACATTTTGTGTGCTCGACGTCACAACAGTGGACGTGTACCGAGCGAGGGCCACAGAACCTGAAAAGCGAAGGAGGCGGCCGATGCGGCGAAGTGCGCCAAGTATGGCGAGACTCCACGCTTTGGGTACTTTATGCGCCCCCTGGCGTGGGAAAATCTGGGCAACCTGGGGGATCGGTCTTGAGTCTTCCTCGCCCGGCTGGCTAGGATTTGCCCGGCTCAGGGCCCACGCCGCTGCTCGGCCGAGGAGCAAGAGAGCTGGGCCTAGCGGGCGGTAGCTGTGTTGGCGGAGAAGGTGTCCACAGTGGGCATCTGCAGCCAGTGTGCGGTCATGCGGCTCATTAGCATTTTGCACGGGGAGGCTCAGGAGTTACGTGCGCAAGAAGGGCGCAACTAGGGCGCAACTAGGATGCAAGTAGGGCGCAATTAGGATGCAAGTAGGGCGCAACTAGGGTGCAACTAGGGCTTAATTAAGGTACAAGTAGGGCGCAAGTAGGGTTCAAGTAGGGCGCAACTAGAACGCTACTTGGGCGCAACTAGGAGGCAAGTAGGGCACAAGTGGGGCGCAACTAGGGTGCAACTAGGGCGCAAGTAGGCCGCAAGTAGGGCGCAACTCGGATGTAACTAGGGCGCAACTAGGGCACAACTAGTGCGCAGCTAGGGCATAGCTAGTGCCGAACTGAGACGCAACCAGGACGCAACTTGGACGCAACTAGGGCGCAAGTAGGGCGCAACTAGGGCACAAGTAGGGCGCAAGTAGGGCACAATTAGCCACAACTAGGGTGCAAGTAGGGCGCAACTAGGGTGTAGCTAGTTCCCAGCTGCGACGCAACTAGGGCGCAAGTAGGGCGCAACTAGGGCACAAGTAGGGCGCAAGTAGGGCACAATTAGCCACAACTAGGGTGCAAGTAGGGCGCAACTAGGGTGTAGCTAGTTCCCAGCTGCGACGCAACTAGGGCGTAACTAGGGTGCAAGTAAGGCACAACTAGGGTCCAAGTAGGGTGCAACTATGGAGAAATAGGGCGCAAGTAGGACGCAAGTAGGACGTAACGAAGGCACAACTAGGGCGCAACTAGGGCGCAAATAGGGCGCAAGTAGGGTGCAAGTAGGGCGCAAGTAGGGTGCAACTATGGAGAAATAGGGCGCAAGTAGGACGCAAGTAGGACGTAACGAAGGCACAACTAGGGCGCAACTAGGGCGCAAATAGGGCGCAAGTAGGGTGCAAGTAGGGCGCAAGTAGGGCGCAAGTAGGGCGCAAGTAGGGCGCAACTAGGACGCAACCAGTGTGCAAGTAGGGTGCAAGTAGGACGCAAGTAGGCTGTAACTATGGCGGAACTATGACGCAACTAGGGTGCAAGCAGGGCGCAACTAGGGCGCAACTATGGTGCAACTAGGGCGCAAGTAGGGCGCAACTAGGGCGCAACTCGGGCACAACAAGGACGCAACTAGGGTGTAACTAGAGCGTAGCTACTACCCAATTGAGGCGCAACTCGGGCGTAACTAGGTCGCAAGTCCGGTGCAACTAGGGTGCAAGTAGGACGCAAGTAGGACGCAAGTAGGGCGCAAGTAGGGCACAAGTAGGGCGGAAGTAGGGCGCAACCAGGGTACAACTAGGGCGCAACTAGGGCGTAGCTAGTGCCCAATTGAGGCACAACTAGGGCGCAACTAGGGCACAGTAGGGCGCAACTAGGGCGCAAGTAGGGCGCAAATAGGGCGCAAGCAGGGCGCAACTATGGTGCAAGTAGGGCGCAAATAGGGTGCAACTAGGGTGCAATTAGGGCGCAACTAGAGCGCAAGTAGGATGCAAGTATGACGCAAGTAGGACGCAAGTAGAGCGCATGTAGGGCGCAAGTCTATGTTGCTCTCGACTCTCGATCCTACGTGCTGGGTTGAGGGTCGGCGTGTCGACCTCGACCTGGTGTCGAGGTCGGCTGACGCTTCCCCCCCCCCCCCGCCAGTACTTAGCATATTTGACTGTCGCGCTTTCTTCTGCAGCGGACTTCAAAACCCATTTTTTTGCTGTTTCTGAGACCCTGCGAACTGCAAACGGTTCGCTGGCAAACCTGGTCTGTCATTCCCTCACTTTTTTCTTTTCTTCTGTCAACCGCTAAATGGTGGACGCTTGACGGTAGAGGATGGACGGAAGAGGATGGACGGTAGATGATGGACGGTGGACAAAACGTGCTGAACACGAGCGGCAATATTTTATCTGTCACGTGTGGCGGCAGGGAGCCTGTCGTGACCTATCCTTTTTTTTCGGGGTTGGGGACTGGCACCGAAGCAAGATAGGCTATGGACCTGGGAAAAAAGTGCAATCAACAGATTAAAGACCTTGATGCTGTAAGTTACCTAAGGAGTGAATGGAAATAAAATCTGTGGGTGGATTTGAATCAGAAACATGAAATGTGACATGAATGCCAAGTTTCCGGTCAACTAGGGCGCAACTAGGGCGCAAGTAGGGCACAAGTAGGACATAACTAGGGCGCAACTATAGTACAACTAGGGCGTAGCTAGTGCCCAACTGAGGCGCAACTAGGGCGCAAGTAGGGTACAAGTAGGGCGCAAGTAGGGTGCAACTAGTGCGCAACAAGGGCGCAACTAGGGCGGAACTAGGGCACAACTAGGGCGCAAATAGGGCGCAACTAGGGTGCAAGTAGGGCGCAACTAGGGTGCAACTAGGGCGCAAGTAGGCCGCAAGTAGGGCGCAACTCGGATGTAACTAGGGCGCAACTAGGGCACAGTAGGGCGCAACTAGGGCGCAAGTAGGACGCAACTAGGGCGCAAGTAGGGTACAAGTAGGGCGCAAGTAGGGTGCAACTAGAGCGCAACTAGAGCGCAACTAGGGCGCAACTAGGGCGCAAGTAGGACGCAACTAGGGCGCAAGTAGGGTACAAGTAGGGCGCAAGTAGGGTGCAACTAGAGCGCAACTAGAGCGCAACTAGGGCGCAACTAGGGCGCAAGTAGGACGCAACTAGGGCGCAAGTAGGGTACAAGTAGGGCGCAAGTAGGGTGCAACTAGAGCGCAACTAGAGCGCAACTAGGGCGCAACTAGGGCGCAAGTAGGACGCAACTAGGGCGCAAGTAGGGTACAAGTAGGGCGCAAGTAGGGTGCAACTAGAGCGCAACTAGAGCGCAACTAGGGCGCAACTAGGGCGCAAGTAGGACGCAACTAGGGCGCAAGTAGGGTACAAGTAGGGCGCAAGTAGGGTGCAACTAGAGCGCAACTAGAGCGCAACTAGGGCGCAACTAGGGCGCAAGTAGGACGCAACTAGGGCGCAAGTAGGGTACAAGTAGGGCGCAAGTAGGGTGCAACTAGAGCGCAACTAGAGCGCAACTAGGGCGCAACTAGGGCGCAAGTAGGACGCAACTAGGGCGCAAGTAGGGTACAAGTAGGGCGCAAGTAGGGTGCAACTAGAGCGCAACTAGAGCGCAACTAGGGCGCAACTAGGGCGCAAGTAGGACGCAACTAGGGCGCAAGTAGGGTACAAGTAGGGCGCAAGTAGGGTGCAACTAGAGCGCAACTAGAGCGCAACTAGGGCGCAACTAGGGCGCAAGTAGGACGCAACTAGGGCGCAAGTAGGGTACAAGTAGGGCGCAAGTAGGGTGCAACTAGAGCGCAACTAGAGCGCAACTAGGGCGCAACTAGGGCGCAAGTAGGACGCAACTAGGGCGCAAGTAGGGTACAAGTAGGGCGCAAGTAGGGTGCAACTAGAGCGCAACTAGAGCGCAACTAGGGCGCAACTAGGGCGCAAGTAGGACGCAACTAGGGCGCAAGTAGGGTACAAGTAGGGCGCAAGTAGGGTGCAACTAGAGCGCAACTAGAGCGCAACTAGGGCGCAACTAGGGCGCAAGTAGGACGCAACTAGGGCGCAAGTAGGGTACAAGTAGGGCGCAAGTAGGGTGCAACTAGAGCGCAACTAGAGCGCAACTAGGGCGCAACTAGGGCGCAAGTAGGACGCAACTAGGGCGCAAGTAGGGTACAAGTAGGGCGCAAGTAGGGTGCAACTAGGGCGCAAGTAGGGTGCAACCAGGGCGCAACTAGAGCGCAACTAGGGCACAACAAGGGCGCAACTAGGGCGCAACTAGGGTACAACTAGTGCGTAAGTTCGGCGCAACTATGGCACAACTAAGGCGCAACTAGCGCGCAAGTAGGGCGCAAGTAGGACGCAACTAGGGCGCAACTAGGGCACAACTAGGGTGTAGCTAATGTCCAACTAAGGCACAACTAGGGTGCAAGTAGGGTGCCAGTAGGGCGCAAATAGGGTGCAATAAGGGTGCAAGTTGGGTGCAACTAGGACGCAACTAGGACGCAACTAGGGCGCAACTAGGGCGCGACTAGGGTGCAACTAGGGCGCAACTAGGGCGCAACTAGTGTGCAAGTTAGGCGTAACTGGGGCGCAACTAGGGCGCAACAAGGGCGCAACTAGGGCGCAACTACGGCGCAACTAGGGCGCAACTAGGGTGCAACTAGGGCGCAACTAGGGAGCAACTAGGGTGCAACTAGGGCGCAAGTAGGGCGCAAGTAGGGCACAAGTAGGACGCAACTAAGGCGTAAGTGGGGCACAACTAGGGCGCAACTAGGGCGCAACTAGGGTGCAACGAGGGCGCAACGAGGGCGCAACAAGGGCGCAACAAGGGTGCAACAAGGGCACAACTAGGGTGCAACTAGGGCGTAACTAGGGCACCACTAGGGCGCAACTAGGGCGCAACTAGGGTGCAACTAGGGCGCAACGAGGGCGCAACAAGGGCGCAACTAGGGCGCAACGAGGGCGCAACGAGGGCGCAACTAGGGCGCAACGAGGGCGCAACGAGGGCGCAACTAGGGCGCAACGAGGGCGCAACGAGGGCGCAACTAGGGCGCAACGAGGGCGCAACGAGGGCGCAACTAGGGCGCAACGAGGGCGCAACGAGGGCGCAACTAGGGCGCAACGAGGGCGCAACGAGGGCGCAACTAGGGCGCAACGAGGGCGCAACGAGGGCGCAACTAGGGCGCAACGAGGGCGCAACGAGGGCGCAACTAGGGCGCAACGAGGGCGCAACGAGGGCGCAACTAGGGCGCAACGAGGGCGCAACGAGGGCGCAACTAGGGCGCAACGAGGGCGCAACGAGGGCGCAACTAGGGCGCAACGAGGGCGCAACGAGGGCGCAACTAGGGCGCAACGAGGGCGCAACGAGGGCGCAACTAGGGCGCAACGAGGGCGCAACGAGGGCGCAACTAGGGCGCAACGAGGGCGCAACGAGGGCGCAACTAGGGCGCAACGAGGGCGCAACGAGGGCGCAACTAGGGCGCAACGAGGGCGCAACGAGGGCGCAACTAGGGCGCAACGAGGGCGCAACGAGGGCGCAACTAGGGCGCAACGAGGGCGCAACGAGGGCGCAACTAGGGCGCAACGAGGGCGCAACGAGGGCGCAACTAGGGCGCAACGAGGGCGCAACGAGGGCGCAACTAGGGCGCAACGAGGGCGCAACGAGGGCGCAACTAGGGCGCAACGAGGGCGCAACGAGGGCGCAACTAGGGCGCAACTAGGGCGCAACTAGGGCGCAACTAGGGCGCAAGTAGGGTGCAACCAGGGCGCAACTAGAGCGCAACTAGGGCACAACAAGGGCGCAACTAGGGCGCAACTAGGGTACAACTAGTGCGTAAGTTCGGCGCAACTATGGCACAACTAAGGCGCAAGTAGCGCGCAAGTAGGACGCAAGTAGGACGCAACTAGGGCGCAACTAGGGCACAACTAGGGCGTAGCTAATGTCCAACTAAGGCACAACTAGGGTGCAAGTAGGGTGCCAGTAGGGCGCAAATAGGGTGCAATAAGGGTGCAAGTTGGGTGCAACTAGGACGCAACTAAGACGCAACTAGGGCGCAACTAGGGCGCGACTAGGGTGCAACTAGGGCGCAACTAGGGCGCAACTAGTGTGCAAGTTAGGCGTAACTGGGGCGCAACTAGGGCGCAACAAGGGCGCAACTAGGGCGCAACTACTGCGCAACTAGGGCGCAACTAGGGTGCAACTAGGGCGCAACTAGGGCGCAACTAGGGCGCAAGTAGGGCGCAAATAGGGCACAAGTAGGACGCAACTAAGGCGAAAGTGGGGCACAACTAGGGCGCAACTAGGGCGCAACTAGGGCGCAACGAGGGCGCAACGAGGGCGCAACAAGGGCGCAACAAGGGTGCAACAAGGGCACAACTAGGGTGCAACTAGGGCGTAACTAGGGCACCACTAGGGCGCAACTAGGGCGCAACTAGGGTGCAACTAGGGCGCAACTAGGGCGCAACTAGGGCGCGACTAGGGTGCAACTAGGGCGCAACTAGGGCGCAACTAGGGCGCGACTAGGGTGCAACTAGGGCGCAACTAGGGCGCAACTAGGGCGCGACTAGGGTGCAACTAGGGCGCAACTAGGGCGCAACTAGGGCGCGACTAGGGTGCAACTAGGGCGCAACTAGGGCGCAACTAGGGCGCGACTAGGGTGCAACTAGGGCGCAACTAGGGCGCAACTAGGGCGCGACTAGGGTGCAACTAGGGCGCAACTAGGGCGCAACTAGGGCGCGACTAGGGTGCAACTAGGGCGCAACTAGGGCGCAACTAGGGCGCGACTAGGGTGCAACTAGGGCGCAACTAGGGCGCAACTAGGGCGCAAGTAGGGCGCAACTAGGGCGCAACTAGGACGCATCTAGGGTGCAAGTAGGCCGCAACTTGGACGCGACTAGGACGTTAGTAGGGCGCAGGTAGGGCGCAACTAGGGCACAACTCAGGTGTAACTAGGGCACAACTAGGACGCAACTAGGGCGCAACTAGGGCGCAACTAGGGCGCAACTAGGGCGCAACTAGGGCGCAACTAGGACGCAACTAGGGCTCAACTAGGGCGCAACTAGGGTGCAACTAGGGCGCAACTAGGGCGTAACGAGGGAGCAACGAGGGCGCAAATAGGGCGCATGTAACTAGCGCGCAAGTAGGGTGCAACTAGGGCGCAACTAGGGCGCAACTAGGGCGCAACTAGGGTGCAAGTTGGTCGCAACTAGGGTGTAACTAAAGCGCAACTGGGGCCCAAGTAGGACGCAACTAGGGTGAAACTAGGGGACAACTAGGGCGTAGCTAGTGTCCAACTGAGGTGCAACTAGGACGCAAGTAGGCGCCAGAAGGGCACAAGGAGGGCGCAACTAGGGCGCAACTAGGGCGCAAGTAGGACGCAACTAGGGCGCAACTAGTGCGTAACTAGGGTGCAACTAGGGTGCAAGTAGGGCACAACTAGGGCGCAACTAGGGCGTCCGGGCGGAACAAGGGCGCAACTAGGGGGCAACTAGGGCGCAACTAGGGCGCAAATAGGACGCAACTAGGGTACAACTAGGGCGCAACTAGGGCGCAACTAGGGCGCAACTAGGGTGCAACTAGTGCGCAACTAGGGCGCAACTAGGGCGCGACTAGGGCGCAACTAGGGCGCGACTTGGACGCAACTAGGGCGCAACTAGGGCGCAACTAGGGCGCAACGAGGGCGCAACCAGGGCGCAATTAGGGTGCAACTGGGGGCAACTAGGGCGCAACTAGGGCGTAACTAGGGTGCAACTAGGGCACAACTAGGGCGCAACTAGGATGCAACTAGGAAGCGACTAGGGCGCGACTTTGGCACAACTAGGGCGCAACTAGGGCGCAACTAGGGCGCAACTATGGCACAACTAGGGCGCAACTAGGGCGCAGCTAGGGCGCAACTAGGACGCAACTAGGACGCAACTACGGCGCAACTAAGGCGCAACTAGGGCACAAATAGGGCACAATTAGGATGCAACTAGGGCGTAACTACGGTACAACTAGGGCGTAGCTAGTCTCCAACTGAAGCGCAACTAGGGCACAAGTAGCGTGCAAGTAGGGCGCAAGTAGGTTGCAACTTGTGCGCAACCAGGGCGCAACTAGGGCGCAACTAGGGCGCAAGTAGGGCGCAAGTAAGACGCAACTAGGGCGCAACTAGGGCACAATTAGGGCGTAGCTAGTGTCCAACTGAGGCGCAACTAGGGCGCAAGTAGGGCGCAAGTAAGACGCAACTAGGGCGCAACTAGGGCACAATTAGGGCGTAGCTAGTGTCCAACTGAGGCGCAACTAGGGCGCAAGAAGGGCGCTAGTAGGGTGTACGTAGGGTGCAATAAGGGCACAAAAAGGACGCAATTAGGACGCAACGACGGTGCAACTAGAGCGCAAGTAGGGCGCAAGAAGGACGCAAGTAGGGCGCAACTACGGCACAAGTGGGGCACAGCTAGGGCGTAACAAGGGCGCAACTAGGGCGTAACTTGAGCGCAACGAGGACGCAATGAGGGCACAACGAGGGGACAATGAGGGCGCAACAAGGGCGCAACTAGGGCGAAACTAGGGCGCAACTAGGGCGTGACTATGGCGCGACTAGAGCGCAACTAGGGCGCGACTAGGACGTGACCTGGACGCAACTAGGGCGCAACTAGGGCGCAACTAAGGCGCAGCTAGGGCGCAACTAGGGCGCAATAAGGGCGCAACTGGGGGTAACTAGGGTGCAACTAGGGCGCAACTTGGGCACAACTAGGGCGCAACTAGGGCACAACTAGGGCACAACTAGGACGCAACTAGACCGCACCTAGGGCACAACTAGGGCACAACTAGGGCGAAACTAAGGCACAACTAGGGCGCAAATAGGGCACAAGTAGGACGCAACCAGGGCGCAACTAGGGTACAACTAGGGTGTAGCTAGTGCCCAACTGAGGCGCAACTATGGCTCAAGTAGGGTGCAAATAGGGCGCAAGTAGGGTGCAACTTGTGCGCAACTAGGACGCGCACTCAGGGGGCAACTAGGGTGCAACTAGGGTGCAAGTATGGCGCAACTAGGGTGGAACTAGGGAGCAAGTAGGGCGCAACTAGGACGCGCACTCAGGGGGCAACTAGGGTGCAACTAGGGTGCAAGTATGGCGCAACTAGGGTGGAACTAGGGAGCAAGTAGGGCGCAAGTGAGACGCAACTAGGGCGCAACTAGGGCACAATTAGGGCGTAGCTAGTGCCCAACTGAGGCGCAACTAGGGCACAAGTATGGCGCCAGTAGGGTGTAAGTTTGGTGCAATAAGGGCGCAAGAAGGGCGCAACTAGGGTGCAACTAGGACGCAACTAGGACGCACCTAGGGCGCAACTAGGGCGCAACTAGGGCGCAACTAGGGCGCAACTAGGGTGCAACTAGTTTGCAAGATGGGTGCATTTAGGACGCAACTAAGGCGCAACTAGGGCGCAAGAAGGGCGCAACTAGAGCGCAACTAGGGCGCAACTATGGCGCAACTAGGGCGCAAGTAGGATGCAACTAGGGCGCAACTAGAGCGCAAGTAGGGCACAACTAGGGTGCAACCCGGGCGCAACTAGGGTGCAACTAGTGCGCATGTTGGGCGCAATTAAGGCGCTACTAAGGCGCAACTAGCGTGCAAGTAGGGCACAAGTAGGACGCAACTAGCGCGCAACTAGTGTACAACTAGGGCGTAGCTGGTGCCTAACTAAGGCACAACTGACAGAAAATTGCTGGACGCAGCTGCAAAGGAGAGGGCGCGGTGCGAGGTGCGGGTGAGCCGCAGTGTGATCCACAGCACCGGAGCGCGGTCTGACCATGTTGGTGATGCCGCAGAAACCAAGGGACTAGCACAGAGATTAGGACAGCAATCGGTTGATACAGGAACCTGGTGCAAGCAAAAGCGTAGTTGGTAGAGACAAGGATGGCCAATCAGAAGCACTTGATGGTCAGGTGGGGCGATGCAGGCAGCGCACGAGCCGTTCCGGAGTTGATGATGAGCCGAAGTGTTACGCGGGCCGCGTGAAGGCCAGAGCGCTGAAGCGCTGAGGACAGAAGGTACAGATGGCGTGGAGGCAGGGCACAGCCCGGGCCTTGAGAGAGAAGCTTGGTGAGGGCAAGCGATGATGGTGACCGCACTTCCACAGTGCAGGCTACCAGCGGGGCAAGCCACAGCAACTGAGGACGGGCTGCGAGTGAGTGGAGGCAAACGAGCGATGACTGATGAGGGATGAATGAATAGTGTGGCCACAGATCATGCAGGTTCGGGCTCAACACCGGCAAAGCAGGAATTAGGAGAGCAACGATGAGGAGTTCTGCCACATCCCAAAGGCGGGCAACGCTGAGAGAAGGAACCATGGAATGAACTTTGGTTAAGAAATGCAAACATACAACACAGTCTTAAGTACTACGCCTACCCTAGCCTAGCGCCAACCGCTCTAGTCGGGTTTCTGTGACCCAACTTTGGTTTCTGTGAACCAACTTTGGTTTCTGTGACCCGGCATTGGTTTCTGTGACCCAGCTTTGGTTTCTGTGACCCGGC
>SZWC01018495.1:39829-54290 GCA_023375785.1 Penium margaritaceum
GGCTTTGGTTTCTATGACCCGGCTTTGGTTTCTAAGACCCGGCTTTTAGCTTCTGTGACCCGGCTTTGGTTTTTGTGACCCGGGTTTTGTTTCTGTGACCCAGCTTTGGTTTCTGTGACCTGGCTTTGATTTGCTGTGACCCGGCTCTGGATTCCGTGACTCGGCTTTGGTTTCTATGACTTGGCTTTGGTTTCTGTGACATGGCTTTCATTGTTGTGACCTGGTTCTGGTTTCTGTGATCCGGCTTTGGTTTCTTTCACCTGGCTTTGGTTTTTGTGACCCGGCTTTGGTTTTTGTGACCCGGCTTTGCTTTCTGTGACCCAGCTTTGGTTTCTGTGACCCAGCTTTGGTTTCTGTGACCCGGCTTTGGTTTCTGTGACCCGGCTTTGGTTTCTCTGACCCGGCTTTGGTTTCTATGATCCGGCTTTGGTTCCTGTGACCCGGCTTTGGTTTCTGTGGCATGGCTTTGGTTTCTGTGACCCGGCTTTGATTTCTGTGACCTGGTTCTGGTTTATTTGACCCGGCTTTGGTTTCTGTGACCCGGCTTTGGTTTCTGTGACCCGGCTTTGGTTTCAGTGACCCGGCATTCGTTTCTGTGACCTTGCTTTGGTTTCTGTGACCCGGCATTGGTTTATGTAACCCGACTTTGGATGCTGTGACCCGGCTTTGCTTTCTGTGACCCGGCTTTGGTTTCTGTGACCGGGCTTTGGTTTCTGTGACCCGGCTTTGGTTTGTGTGACCCAACTTTGGTTTCTGTGACCCGGCTTTGGTTTCTCTGAACCGGCTTTGGTTTCTGTGACCCGGCTTTGGTTTCTGTGACCCAGCTTTGGTTTCTGTGACCTGGCTCTGGTTTCTGTGACACGGCTTTGGTTTCTCTGACCCGGCTTTGGTTTCTTTGACCTTGCTTTTGTTTCTGTGAGCCGGCTTAGGTTACGGTGACCCGGCTTGGTTTCTGTGACCCCGCTTTGGTTTCTGTGACCTGGCTTTGGTTTCTGTGACCCGGCTTTGGTTCTGTGACCTGGCTTTGGTTGCTGTGACCCGGCTTTGGTTTCTGTGATATGGCTTCGGACTCTGTGACCCGGCTTTGGTTTTTGTGACCCGGCTTTGGTTTCTATGACCGGGCTTTCGTTTCTGTGCTCCGACTTTGGTTTGTTGACCCGGCTTTGGTTTCTGTGACCCGGCTTTGCTTTCTGTGACCCGGCTCTGGTTTCTGTGACCCGGCTTTAGTTTCTGTGACCTTGCTTTCGTTTCTGTGACCCGGCTTTGGTTCCTGTGACCCGGCTTTGGTTTCTGTGACCCGCCTTTGCTTTCAATGACCCAGCTTTGGTTTCTGTGACCCGGCTTTGGTTGTTGTGACCCGGCTTTGGTTTCCGTGACCAGACTTTGGTTTCTCTGACCCAGCTTTGGTTTCTGTGACCCGGCTTTGGTTGTTGTGACCCGGCTTTGGTTTCCGTGACCAGACTTTGGTTTCTCTGACCCAGCTTTGGTTTCTGTGACCCGGCTTTGGTTGTTGTGACCCGGCTTTGGTTTCCGTGACCAGACTTTGGTTTCTCTGACCCAGCTTTGGTTTCTGTGACCCGGCTTTGGTTGTTGTGACCCGGCTTTGGTTTCCGTGACCAGACTTTGGTTTCTCTGACCCAGCTTTGGTTTCTGTGACCCGGCTTTGGTTGTTGTGACCCGGCTTTGGTTTCCGTGACCAGACTTTGGTTTCTCTGACCCAGCTTTGGTTTCTGTGACCCGGCTTTGGTTGTTGTGACCCGGCTTTGGTTTCCGTGACCAGACTTTGGTTTCTCTGACCCAGCTTTGGTTTCTGTGACCCGGCTTTGGTTGTTGTGACCCGGCTTTGGTTTCCGTGACCAGACTTTGGTTTCTCTGACCCAGCTTTGGTTTCTGTGACCCGGCTTTGGTTGTTGTGACCCGGCTTTGGTTTCCGTGACCAGACTTTGGTTTCTCTGACCCAGCTTTGGTTTCTGTGACCCGGCTTTGGTTTCTGTGACCCGCCTTTGCTTTCAATGACCCAGCTTTGGTTTCTGTGACCCGGCTTTGGTTTCTGTGACCCGCCTTTGGTTTGTGTTAACCGGCTTTGGTTTCTGTGACCCAGCTTTGGTTTCAGTGACCCGGCTTTGGTTTTTGTGACCCTGCTTTGGTTTCTGTGACCCGGCTTTGGTTTCTGTGACCCGGCTTTGCTTTCTGTGACCCGGCTCTGGTTTCTGTGACACGGCTCTGGTTTCTCTGAACCGGCTCTGGCTTCTGTGACCCAAATTTGGTTTCTGTGACCCGGCTTTGGTTTCTGTGACCCGGCTTTGGTTTCTCTAACCCAGCTTTGGTTTCTTTGACCCAGCTTTTGTTTGTATGACCCGGCTTTGGTTTTCTGACCCGGCTTTGGTTTTTGTGTCCCAGCCTTGGTTTCTGTGACCCGGCTTTGGTTTCTGTGACCCGGCTTTGGCTTCTGTGACCCCGCTTTGGTTTCTGTGACCTGGCTTTGGTTTGTGTGACCCAGCTTTGGTTTTGTGACCTGGTTTTGGTTGCTGTGACCCGGCTTTGGTTTCTGTGACCTGGCTTTGGTTTGTGTGACCCGGCTTTGGTTTTGTGACCTGGTTTTGGTTGCTGTGACCCGGCTTTGGTTTCTGTGATCTGGCTTTGGATTCTTTGACCCGGCTTTGGGTTCTGTGACCTGGCTTTGGCTTCTATGACCGGGCTTTGGTTTCTATGCTCTGGCATTGGTTCGTTGACCCGGCTTTGGTTTCTGTGACCCGGCTTTGGTTCCTGTGACCCGACTTTGGTTTCTGTGAGCCGGCTTTGGTTTCTGTCACCCGGCTTTGGTTTCTGTGACCCGGCTTTTGTTTCTCTGACCTGGCATTGGTTTCTGCGACCCGGCTTTGGTTTGTGTGACCCGGCTTTGCTTTCTGTGACCCAGCTTTGTTTTCTGTGACTCGGCTTTTGTTTCTGTGACCCGGATTTGGTTTCTGTGACCCGTCCTTGGTTGCTGTGACCCGGCTTTGGTTTTTGTGACCTGGCTTTGGTTTCAATGACCCGGATTCGGTCCCTGTGACCCGGCTTTGATTTCTGTGACCCGGCTTTGGTAACTGTGATCCGGCTTCGGTTTCTGTGACCCGACTTTGGTTTCGGTGACCCGGCTTTGGTTTTTGTGGCCAGGCTTTGGTTTCTGTAACCCGGCTTTGGTTTCTGGGACCCGGCTTTGGTTTCTGTGACTTGGCGTTGGTTCATGTGACCCAGCTTTGGTTTCTGTGACTCGGCTTTGGTTTCTGTGACCCGGCTTTGGTTTACGTGACCCGGCTTTGGGATATGAGACCTGGCTTTGGTGTCTGTGACCCGGCTTTGGTTTCGGTGACCCGGCTTTGGTTTTTGTGACCTGGCTTTGGTTTCTCTGACCCGGCTTTGGTTTCCGTGACCCGGCTTTGGTTTCTGTGACCTGGCGTTGGTTTATGTGACCCGGCTTTGGTTTCAGTGACCCGGCTTTGGTTTCTGTGGCCCGGCTTTGGTTTCAGTCACCCGGCTTTGGATTCAGTGACCCGGCTTTGGTTTCTCTGACCCGGCTTTGGTTTCCGTGACCCGGCTTTGGTTTCTGTGACCTGGCTTTGGTTTCAGTCACCCGGCTTTGGATTCAGTGACCCGGCTTTGGTTTCTCTGACCCGGCTTTGGTTTCTGTGACCCGGCTTTGGTTTCTGTGACCTGGCTTTGGTTTGCTGTGACCCGGCTCTGGATTGTGTGACTCGGCTTTGGTTTCTGTGAATTGGCTTTGGTTTATGTTACATGGCTTTGGTTTCTGTGCCCTTGTTCTAGTTTTTGTGATCCGGTTTTGGTTTCTGTCACCTGGCTTTGGTTTTTGTGACCCGGCTTTGGTTTATGTGACCCGGCATTGGTTTTTGTGACCAGGCTTTGGTTTCTGTGACCGGCTTTGGTTTCTCTGACCCGGCTTTGGCTTCTGTGACCCGGCTTTTGTTTCTGTGACCCGGCTTTTCTTTCTGTAACCCGGCTTTGGTTTCTGTGACCCGGCTTTGGTTTTTGTGACCCGGCTTTGGTATTTGTGACCAGGCTTTGGTTTCTGTGACCCGGCTTTGGTTTCTTTGACCCGGCTTTGGTGTCTGTTACCCGGCTTTGGTTTCTGTGACCCGGCTTTGGTATCTATGGCCCGGCTTTGGTTTCTGTGACCCGGCTTTGGTTTCTGTGACCCGGCTTTGGTGTCTGTGGACCGGCTTTGGTTTCTGTGAATCGGCTTTGGTTTCTGTGAATCGGCTTTGGTTTCTGTGACCCAGATTTGGTTTATAAGTCCCGGCTTTTAGTTCCTTTGACCCGGCTTTGGTTTCTGTGACCTGGCTTTGGTTTCAGTGACCCGGCTTTGGATTCAGTGACCCGGCCTTGGTTTCTCTGACCCGGCTTTGGTTTCTGTGACCCGGCTTTGGTTTCTGTGACCTGGCTTTGGTTTGCTGTGACCCGGCTCTGGATTGTGTGACTCAGCTTTGGTTTCTGTGAATTGGCTTTGGTTTATGTTGCATGGCTTTGGTTTCTGTGCCCTTGTTCTAGTTTCTGTGATCCGGTTTTGGTTTCTGTCACCTGGCTTTGGTTTTTGTGACCCGGCTTTGGTTTATGTGACCCGGCTTTGGTTTTTGTGACCAGGCTTTGGTTTCTGTGACCGGCTTTGGTTTCTCTGACCCGGCTTTGGCTTCTGTGACCCGGCTTTTGTTTCTGTGACCCGGCTTTTCTTTCTGTAATCCGGCTTTGGTTTCTGTGACCCAGCTTTGTTTCCTGTGACCCGGCTTTGGTTTCTGTGACCCGGCTTTAGTTTCTGTGACCCATCATTGGTTTCTGTGACCCAGCTTTTATTTCTGTGACCCGGCATTGGTTTCTGTAACCCGACTTTGGTTGCTGTGACCCGGCTTTGGTTTCTGTGACCTGGCTTTGGTTTCTGTGACCCGGCTTTGGTTTCCGTGACTTGGCTTTGGTTTATGTGACCCGGCTTTGGTTTCTGTGACCCGGCTTTAGTTTCTGTGACCCATCATTGGTTTCTGTGACCCAGCTTTTATTTCTGTGACCCGGCATTGGTTTCTGTAACCCGACTTTGGTTGCTGTGACCCGGCTTTGGTTTCTGTGACCTGGCTTTGGTTTCTGTGACCCGGCTTTGGTTTCCGTGACTTGGCTTTGGTTTATGTGACCCGGCTTTGGTTTCTGTGACCCGGCTTTGGTATCTGTGACCCAGCTTTGGTTTTTGTGACCCGGCTTTGGTTTCTGTGACCCGGCTTTGGTTTCCGTGACTTGGCTTTGGTTTATGTGACCCGGCTTTGGTTTCTGTGACCCGGCTTTGGTTTCTGTGACCCGGCTTTGGTTTCTGTAACCCGGCTTTGGTTTCTCTGACCCGGCTTTGGTTTGTGTGACCCGGCTTTGCATTCTGTGACCCGACTTTGTTTTCCGTGACTCGACTTTTATTTCTGTGACCCGGCTTTGGTTTATGTGACCTGCCTTTGGTTGCTGTGACCAGGCGTTGGTTTCTGTGACCCGGCTTTGGTTTCAATGACCCCGCTTTGGTTTCTGAGACCCGGCTTTGGTTTCTGTGACCGGCTTTGATTTCTGTGACCCGGCTTTGGTTTTTGTCACTCTGTTTTGGTTTTTGGGACTCGACTTTGGTTACTGTGACCCAGCTTTGGTTTCTGTGACCGGCTTTGATTTCTGTGACCCGGCTTTGGTTTTTGTCACTCTGTTTTGGTTTTTGGGACTCGACTTTGGTTACTGTGACCCAGCTTTGGTTACTTAGATCCAGCTTCGGTTGCTGTGATCCGGCTTTGGTTTCTGTGACACGGCTTTGGTTGTTGTGGCCAGGCTTTGGTTTCTGTGACCCGGCTTTGGCTTGTGTGGCCCGGCTCTGGTTTCTGTGATCCGGCTTTGGTTTATGTGACCCGGCTTTGGTTTCTGTGACCCGGCTTTGGTTTCTGTGACCCGGCTTTGGTATCTGTGACCCAGCTTTGGTTTTTGTGACTCGGCTTTGGTGTCTGTGACCCGGCTTTGGTCTCTGTGACCCGGCTTTGGTTTCTGTGACCCGGCTTTGGTTTCTGTGACCCGGCTTTGGTTGCTGTGACCCCGCATTGGTTTTTGTGATCCGGCTTTGGTTTATGTGACCCGACTGTGGTTTCTGTGACCCGGCTTTAATTTCTGTGATCCGCCTTTGGTTTCTGTGACCCGGCTTTGGTTTCTGTGACCCGGCTTTGGTTTGTGTGACCCGGCTTTGGTTTCTGTGACCCGGCTTTGGTTTCTGTGATCCGGCTTTGGATTCTGTGACCCGGCTTTAATTTCTGTGATCCGCCTTTGGTTTCTGTGACCCGCCTTTGGTTTCTGTGACCCGCCTTTGGTTTCTGTGACCCGCCTTTGGTTTCTGTGACCCGCCTTTGGTTTCTGTGACCCGCCTTTGGTTTCTGTGACCCGCCTTTGGTTTCTGTGACCCGCCTTTGGTTTCTGTGACCCGCCTTTGGTTTCTGTGACCCGCCTTTGGTTTCTGTGACCCGCCTTTGGTTTCTGTGACCCGCCTTTGGTTTCTGTGACCCGCCTTTGGTTTCTGTGACCCGCCTTTGGTTTCTGTGACCCGCCTTTGGTTTCTGTGACCCGCCTTTGGTTTCTGTGACCCGCCTTTGGTTTCTGTGACCCGCCTTTGGTTTCTGTGACCCGCCTTTGGTTTCTGTGACCCGCCTTTGGTTTCTGTGACCCGCCTTTGGTTTCTGTGACCCGCCTTTGGTTTCTGTGAC
Organism: Penium margaritaceum; assembly: GCA_023375785.1. Lineage (NCBI taxonomy): Eukaryota > Viridiplantae > Streptophyta > Zygnematophyceae > Desmidiales > Peniaceae > Penium > Penium margaritaceum. Next base: position 46,582 of record SZWC01018495.1, read on the forward strand.
CCGCCTTTGGTTTCTGTGACCCGCCTTTGGTTTCTGTGACCCGCCTTTGGTTTCTGTGACCCGCCTTTGGTTTCTGTGACCCGCCTTTGGTTTCTGTGACCCGCCTTTGGTTTCTGTGACCCGCCTTTGGTTTCTGTGACCCGCCTTTGGTTTCTGTGACCCGCCTTTGGTTTCTGTGACCCGCCTTTGGTTTCTGTGACCCGCCTTTGGTTTCTGTGACCCGCCTTTGGTTTCTGTGACCCGCCTTTGGTTTCTGTGACCCGCCTTTGGTTTCTGTGACCCGCCTTTGGTTTCTGTGACCCGCCTTTGGTTTCTGTGACCCGCCTTTGGTTTCTGTGACCCGCCTTTGGTTTCTGTGACCCGCCTTTGGTTTCTGTGACCCGCCTTTGGTTTCTGTGACCCGCCTTTGGTTTCTGTGACCCGCCTTTGGTTTCTGTGACCCGCCTTTGGTTTCTGTGACCCGCCTTTGGTTTCTGTGACCCGCCTTTGGTTTCTGTGACCCGCCTTTGGTTTCTGTGACCCGCCTTTGGTTTCTGTGACCCGCCTTTGGTTTCTGTGACCCGCCTTTGGTTTCTGTGACCCGCCTTTGGTTTCTGTGACCCGCCTTTGGTTTCTGTGACCCGCCTTTGGTTTCTGTGACCCGCCTTTGGTTTCTGTGACCCGCCTTTGGTTTCTGTGACCCGCCTTTGGTTTCTGTGACCCGCCTTTGGTTTCTGTGACCCGCCTTTGGTTTCTGTGACCCGCCTTTGGTTTCTGTGACCCGGCTTTGGTTTCTGTGACCCGGCTTTGGTTTGTGTGACCTAGCTTTGGTTTCTGTGACCCCGCTTTGGTTTCTATGACCTTGCTTAGGTTTCTGTGACCCGGCTTTGGTTCTGTGACCTGGCTTTCGTTGTTGTGACCCGGCTTATGTTTCTGTGATCCGGCTTTGGATTCTGTGACCCGGCTTTGGTTTCTGTGACCCGGCTTTTGTTTCTATGACCAGGTTTTGGTTTCTGTGCTCCGGCTTTGGTTCGTTGACCCGGCTTTGGTTTCCGTGACCCGGCTTTGGTTTCTGTGACCCGGCTTCATTTCTCTGACCTGGCTTTGGTTTCTGTGACCCATCTTTGGTTTGTGTGACCCGGCTTTTCTCTCTGTGACCCGGCTTCGTTTTCTGTGACTCGGCTTTTGTTTCTGTGACCCAGCTTTGGTTTCTGTGACCCGGCTTTGGTTGTTGTGACCCGGCTTTGGTTTATGTGACACGGCTTTGGTTTCAATGACCCGGCTTTGGTTTATGTGACCCGGCGTTGGTTTCTGTGACCCAGCTTTGATTTCTGTGACCCGGCTTTGGTTTTTGTGACTCGGCTTTGGGTTATGTGACCCGGCTTTGGTTACTGTGACCCAGCTTTGCTTACTGTGATCCGGCTTCGGTTTCTGTGATCTGGCTTTGGTTTCTGTGACCCGGCTTTGGTTTTTGTGGCCAGGCTTTGGTTTCTGTGACCCGGCTTTGGTTTGTGTGACCCGGAATTGGTTTCTGTGATCCGGCTTTGGTTCATGTGACCCGGCTTTGAATTCTGTGACCCGGCTGTGGTTTCTGTGACCCGGCTTTGGTTTCTGTGGACCGGCTTTGGTGTCTGTGACCCGGCTTTGGTCTCTGTGACCCGGCTTTGGTTCCTGTGACCCGGCTTTGGTTTCTGTGACCGGTCTTTGTTTGCTGTGACCCCGCATTGGTTTTTGTGATCCAGCTTTGGTTTATGTGACCCGACTGTGGTTTCTGTGACCCGGCTTTGGTTTTTGTAACCCGCCTTTGGTTTTTGTGACCCGGCTTTGGTTTCTGTGACCCGGCTTTGGTTTGTGTGACCTTGCTTTGGTTTCTGTGACCCGGCTCTGATTTCTGTAATCCGGCTTTGGTTTCTGTGACCCAGCTTTGTTTTCTGTGACCCGGCTTCGGTTTCTGTGACCCAGGTTTTGTTTCTGTAATCCGGCTTTGGTTTTTGTGACCCGGCATTGGTTTCGGTGACCCGGCTTTGGTTTCTGTGACTCGTCTTTGGTTTTTGTGACCTGGCTTTGGACCCTCTGTGACCCGGCTTTGGTTTCTCTAATCCGGCTTTGGTTTTTGTGACCCGGCATTGGTTTCGGTGACCCGGCTTTGGTTTCTATGACTCGGCTTTGGTTTCTGTGACTCGTCTTTGGTTTCTGTGACCCGGCCTTGGACCCTCTGTGATGCTGCTTTGGTTTCTGTGACCCGCCTTTGGTTTCTGTGACCCGGCTCTGATTTCTGTAATCCGGCTTTGGTTTCTGTGACCGAGCTTTTTTTTCTGTGACCCGGCTTCGGTTTCTGTGACCCGGGTTTGGTTTCTGTAATCCGGCTTTGGGTTTGGTGACACAGCTTTGGTTTCAGTGACTCGGCTTTGGTTTGTGTGACTCGTCTTTGGTTTCTGTGACCCGGCCTTGGACCCTCTGTGATGCTGCTTTGGTTTCTGTGACCCGCCTTTGGTTTCTGTGACCCGGCTCTGATTTCTGTAATCCGGCTTTGGTTTCTGTGACCGAGCTTTTTTTTCTGTGACCCGGCTTCGGTTTCTGTGACCCGGGTTTGGTTTCTGTAATCCGGCTTTGGGTTTGGTGACACAGCTTTGGTTTCAGTGACTCGGCTTTGGTTTGTGTGACTCGTCTTTGGTTTCTGTGACCCGGCCTTGGACCCTCTGTGATGCTGCTTTGGTTTCTGTGACCCGCCTTTGGTTTCTGTGACCCGGCTCTGATTTCTGTAATCCGGCTTTGGTTTCTGTGACCGAGCTTTTTTTTCTGTGACCCGGCTTCGGTTTCTGTGACCCGGGTTTGGTTTCTGTAATCCGGCTTTGGGTTTGGTGACACAGCTTTGGTTTCAGTGACTCGGCTTTGGTTTGTGTGACTCGTCTTTGGTTTCTGTGACCCGGCCTTGGACCCTCTGTGATGCTGCTTTGGTTTCTGTGACCCGCCTTTGGTTTCTGTGACCCGGCTCTGATTTCTGTAATCCGGCTTTGGTTTCTGTGACCGAGCTTTTTTTTCTGTGACCCGGCTTCGGTTTCTGTGACCCGGGTTTGGTTTCTGTAATCCGGCTTTGGGTTTGGTGACACAGCTTTGGTTTCAGTGACTCGGCTTTGGTTTGTGTGACTCGTCTTTGGTTTCTGTGACCCGGCCTTGGACCCTCTGTGATGCTGCTTTGGTTTCTGTGACCCGCCTTTGGTTTCTGTGACCCGGCTCTGATTTCTGTAATCCGGCTTTGGTTTCTGTGACCGAGCTTTTTTTTCTGTGACCCGGCTTCGGTTTCTGTGACCCGGGTTTGGTTTCTGTAATCCGGCTTTGGGTTTGGTGACACAGCTTTGGTTTCAGTGACTCGGCTTTGGTTTGTGTGACTCGTCTTTGGTTTCTGTGACCCGGCCTTGGACCCTCTGTGATGCTGCTTTGGTTTCTGTGACCCGCCTTTGGTTTCTGTGACCCGGCTCTGATTTCTGTAATCCGGCTTTGGTTTCTGTGACCGAGCTTTTTTTTCTGTGACCCGGCTTCGGTTTCTGTGACCCGGGTTTGGTTTCTGTAATCCGGCTTTGGGTTTGGTGACACAGCTTTGGTTTCAGTGACTCGGCTTTGGTTTGTGTGACTCGTCTTTGGTTTCTGTGACCCGGCCTTGGACCCTCTGTGATGCTGCTTTGGTTTCTGTGACCCGCCTTTGGTTTCTGTGACCCGGCTCTGATTTCTGTAATCCGGCTTTGGTTTCTGTGACCGAGCTTTTTTTTCTGTGACCCGGCTTCGGTTTCTGTGACCCGGGTTTGGTTTCTGTAATCCGGCTTTGGGTTTGGTGACACAGCTTTGGTTTCAGTGACTCGGCTTTGGTTTGTGTGACTCGTCTTTGGTTTCTGTGACCCGGCCTTGGACCCTCTGTGATGCTGCTTTGGTTTCTGTGACCCGCCTTTGGTTTCTGTGACCCGGCTCTGATTTCTGTAATCCGGCTTTGGTTTCTGTGACCGAGCTTTTTTTTCTGTGACCCGGCTTCGGTTTCTGTGACCCGGGTTTGGTTTCTGTAATCCGGCTTTGGGTTTGGTGACACAGCTTTGGTTTCAGTGACTCGGCTTTGGTTTGTGTGACTCGTCTTTGGTTTCTGTGACCCGGCCTTGGACCCTCTGTGATGCTGCTTTGGTTTCTGTGACCCGCCTTTGGTTTCTGTGACCCGGCTCTGATTTCTGTAATCCGGCTTTGGTTTCTGTGACCGAGCTTTTTTTTCTGTGACCCGGCTTCGGTTTCTGTGACCCGGGTTTGGTTTCTGTAATCCGGCTTTGGGTTTGGTGACACAGCTTTGGTTTCAGTGACTCGGCTTTGGTTTGTGTGACTCGTCTTTGGTTTCTGTGACCCGGCCTTGGACCCTCTGTGATGCTGCTTTGGTTTCTGTGACCCGCCTTTGGTTTCTGTGACCCGGCTCTGATTTCTGTAATCCGGCTTTGGTTTCTGTGACCGAGCTTTTTTTTCTGTGACCCGGCTTCGGTTTCTGTGACCCGGGTTTGGTTTCTGTAATCCGGCTTTGGGTTTGGTGACACAGCTTTGGTTTCAGTGACTCGGCTTTGGTTTGTGTGACTCGTCTTTGGTTTCTGTGACCCGGCTTTGGCTTCTATGACCAGGCTTTGGTTTCTGTGACCCGGCTTCATTTCTCTGACCTGGCTTTGGTTTCTGTGACCCATCTTTGGTTTGTGTCACCCGGCTTTGCTCTCTGTGACCCGGCTTTGTTTTCTGTGACTCAGCTTTTGTTTCTGTGTCCCAGCTTTGGTTTCTGTGACCCGGCTTTGGCTGTTGTGACCCGGCTTTGGTTTATGTGACACGGCTTTGGTTTCAATGACCCGGCTTTGGTTTATGTGACCCGCCGTTGGTTTCTGTGACCCAGCTTTGATTTCTGTGACCCGGCTTTGGTTTTTGTGACTCGGCTTTGGGTTATGTGACCCGGATTTGGTTACTGTGACCCAGCTTTGCTTACTGTGATCAGGCTTCGATTTCTGTGATCTGGCTTTGGTTACTGTGACCCGGCTTTGGTTTTTGTGGCCAGGCTTTGGTTTCTGTGACCCGGCTTTGGTTTGTGTGACCCGGCTCTGGTTTCTGTGATCCGGCTTTGGTTCATGTGACCCGGCTTTGGGTTCTGTGACCCGGCTGTGGTTTCTGTGACCCGGCTTTGGTTTCTGAGACCCGGCTTTGGTGTCTGTGACCCGGCTTTGGTCTATGTGACCCGGCTTTGGTTCCTATGACCCGGCTTTGGTTTCTGTGACTCGGCTTTGGTTTCTGTGACTCGTCTTTGGTTTCTGTGACCCGGCCTTGGACCCTCTGTGATGCTGCTTTGGTTTCTGTGACCCGCCTTTGGTTTCTGTGACTTGGCTTTGGTTTCTGTGACCCGGCCTTGGACCCTCTGTGATGCTGCTTTGGTTTCTGTGACCCGCCTTTGGTTTCTGTGACTTGGCTTTGGTTTCTGTGACCCGGCCTTGGACCCTCTGTGATGCTGCTTTGGTTTCTGTGACCCGCCTTTGGTTTCTGTGACTTGGCTTTGGTTTCTGTGACCCGGCCTTGGACCCTCTGTGATGCTGCTTTGGTTTCTGTGACCCGCCTTTGGTTTCTGTGACTTGGCTTTGGTTTCTGTGACCCGGCCTTGGACCCTCTGTGATGCTGCTTTGGTTTCTGTGACCCGCCTTTGGTTTCTGTGACTTGGCTTTGGTTTCTGTGACCCGGCCTTGGACCCTCTGTGATGCTGCTTTGGTTTCTGTGACCCGCCTTTGGTTTCTGTGACTTGGCTTTGGTTTCTGTGACCCGGCCTTGGACCCTCTGTGATGCTGCTTTGGTTTCTGTGACCCGCCTTTGGTTTCTGTGACTTGGCTTTGGTTTCTGTGACCCGGCCTTGGACCCTCTGTGATGCTGCTTTGGTTTCTGTGACCCGCCTTTGGTTTCTGTGACTTGGCTTTGGTTTCTGTGACCCGGCCTTGGACCCTCTGTGATGCTGCTTTGGTTTCTGTGACCCGCCTTTGGTTTCTGTGACTTGGCTTTGGTTTCTGTGACCCGGCCTTGGACCCTCTGTGATGCTGCTTTGGTTTCTGTGACCCGCCTTTGGTTTCTGTGACTTGGCTTTGGTTTCTGTGACCCGGCCTTGGACCCTCTGTGATGCTGCTTTGGTTTCTGTGACCCGCCTTTGGTTTCTGTGACTTGGCTTTGGTTTCTGTGACCCGGCCTTGGACCCTCTGTGATGCTGCTTTGGTTTCTGTGACCCGCCTTTGGTTTCTGTGACTTGGCTTTGGTTTCTGTGACCCGGCCTTGGACCCTCTGTGATGCTGCTTTGGTTTCTGTGACCCGCCTTTGGTTTCTGTGACTTGGCTTTGGTTTCTGTGACCCGGCCTTGGACCCTCTGTGATGCTGCTTTGGTTTCTGTGACCCGCCTTTGGTTTCTGTGACCCGGCTTTGGTTTATGTGAACCGGCTTTGGTTTCTGTGACCCGGCTTTGGTTTCTGTGACCCGGCTTTGGTTTCTGTGACCCGGTTTTGGTTTCTTTGAATCGGCTTTGAGTTATGTGACCCGGCTTTTGTTTGTGTGACCCGGCTTTGGTTTTTGTGACCCAGCTCTGGTTTTTGTGACCCGGCTTTGGTTTCTGTGACCCGACTTTGATTTCTGTGACCCATCTTTGGTTTTTGTGACTCGGCTTTGGTTTATGTGCCCCGGTTTTGGTTACTATGACCCAGCTTTGGTTACTGTGATCCGGCTTCGGTTTCTGTGATCCGGCTTTGGTTGCTGTAACCCGGGTTTGGTTTTTGTGGCCAGGCTTTGGTTTATGTGACCCGGCTTTGGTTTGTGTGACCTGGCTCTCGTTTCTGTGATCCAGCATTGGTTTATGTGACCCGGCTTTGGTTTCTGTGACCCGGCTTTGGTTTCTGTGACCCGGCTTTGGTTTCTGTGACCCGGCTTTGGTGTCTGTGACCCGGCTTTGGTCTCTGTGACCCGGCTTTGGTTTCTGTGACCTGGCTTTGGTTTCTGTGACCCGGCTTTGGTGTCTGTGACCCGGCTTTGGTTTCTGTGACTCGGCTTTGGTTTCTGTAATCCGGCTTTGGGTTTGGTGACACAGCTCTGGTTTCAGTGACTCGGCTTTGGTTTGTGTGACTCGGCTTTGGTTTTTGTGACCCGGCTTTGGACCCTCTGTCACCCGGCTTTGGTTTCTGTGACCCGGCTTTAGTTTCTGTGACCCGGCTTTGGTTTCTGTGACCCGACGTTGGTTTCTGTGACCTGGCTTTGGTTATTGTGATCCGGCTTTGGTTTGTGTGACCCAACTTTGGTTTCTGTGACCCGGCTTTAGTTTCTGTGACCCGGTTTTGGTTTCTGTGACCCGGCTTTTGTTTATGTGACCCGGCTTTGGTTTCTATGACCCGGTTTTGGTTTCTGTGACCCGGCTTTAGTTTCCGTGACCTGGCTTAGCTTTTTGTGACCCGGCTTTGGTTTCTGTGATCCGGCTTTGGTTTCTATGACCAGGCTTTGATTTCTATTACCCGGCTTTGGTTTCTGTGACCCGGCTTTGGTTTATGTGACCCGGCTTTGGTTTCTTTGAATCGGCTTTGATTTTTGTGACCCAGCTTTTATTTTTGTGACCCGGCTTTGGTTTCTGTGACCCGGCTCATGTTTCTGTGACCCGGCTTTGGCTTCCGTGACCCGGCTTTGGTTTCTGTGACCCGGCTTTGGTTTATGTGACC
>SZWC01018497.1:20656-36547 GCA_023375785.1 Penium margaritaceum
CACACACACACACACACACACACACACACACACACACACACACACACACACACACACACACACACACACACACACACACACACACACACACACACACACACACACACACACACAATTGCACAGTCGCACAGTTGCACAGTCATATTGTTGCACATTCGCAGGGTGGCATAGTCACACAGCAGCACAGTCCCACAGTCATGCAATGATGTAGTTGTAAAGTCACGCTATCACGCAGTCACATAGTCACCTAGTATCATAGTCACGTAATCGCAATGTCATGCAGTTGTGTAGTAACGCAGTCATGCAATCAAGAAGTCACACAGTCATGCATATACGCATGCACGCATGCTCGCTCGCAAGCTCGCTTGCACGCACGACAAGCACCCGGAGCAGCCCCTTTTGCCTCCATGGTGGAAGCGAAGGTGGTTTTTGTAGCAATGGCGTCCACTAAAAAACCAGCATCAGTAGCGGCTTTCTCCGCTGTAACACTAGCACCAGCGCCAGCCGCATCAGCAGCGAGAGAAGATGTCGCACACACCTTCACAAAGAAGAGTTATCGACGTTGTTGCATGCTGCCGTTGTTGCTACCTTTGTCACATCTACACCTTTGTCGTATGCGTTGCCGTAAAAACTATAAAAAAGTGCTGCTACTACTGCTCCTACAGCGGGTCACAAAAGTGCGGCGCACCAGAAGACGCAGGTTGGTGTGGAAAACAATGACAAACAAAGCCAAAAGCTTACATGCAACGCGATCGTCACGTTGGTGGTCGGTGAGCGGCGGAGAGTGGTAGTGGGATGGAGGCGGGGGGGACGCGCTTGATAGCCACACAATTTCCGAGGGTACAAATGATTCAAGAAAGAAAAGAAACTTTCTAAACCTACCGTCGCTTTACCGCCCTTGAAAATGGAAAGCATCGAAGTAGAGTTTGGAAAATGTATGGATGTGCTCAAACACCACATAGTGCAGCAAGGTGAGCTTTCTCTAGAACAGTGCACATTAAAGAATGATGGTGTCACAAGCCTTGTTGTACGCCACCCAGTCTAACAAGAATTGTCCAACCAATGATTTTCAATTAGGCACAATCACGGATGCCAGTGTGGTGGGTGGAGATAAGGATGTCATAGGGTGGATGAAAGGTCTCTTAAGAATTTCCCTTCCTTGGACTTAGGCCGGTCAAAAGAGGGGAGGGGGGTGGTGGATGAGCCAACTCAGGAAAAAAACAAGACCAGGGGGTGAGCCTGGTCCCCAGAAATAATGCGGAGGAAGATATGTTTTTGGATACTCTCAAACTAGCATTAAAAATCGAGGGATCTTGTTTCACTTAAGGTAATTGGTTGAAATTGTAAATGTTTCATTTATGAGAGGAAACCATTTACATCTGTGTCCACAATGAGAAAACACTTAACCATGTAATGAGAATTCTTTAAAACTCTCTTTTCCAGACAGACATGAATGAAATGACAAAAATCTAAAAGTATTCGACGATGTATGCATCCACCTCCATAGTATGGTATTCTATACATTTAAACTATTCTTCATACTTCTTCTTCTTCAAAATTTATGGAGTAAATGCCATTCAAATTTCATTTTGTTTGGATTTTTTGTGAAATTTTGAACCAATCAACAAGATTGTGATATCTCTTGTTCACTCAAAGAATTTAACAGATTCGACGGAATACTTGGCCGACTAGGCCAAAACCGTGGTGCATGTAGGTATCCGACCCTCAAGCCTACTCGGCCAACCACCCACAGTCCCAAGTGACCTTGCTCGAGCCACGTGGATCCTTCGAGCGGTCGGCATGGCACTGCCACGCTACACTCCCCCCACTCGGAGTGAGAGCCGCCTTGGCATCTCTCATAATCCCGACGCTGAATTCGAGCCCTCGAGCTCTAATACCAATGGAACGGATTGGACGGAATCCTTGGCCAACTAGGCCAAAACCGCGGTGCTTGAGGGTCTCCGACCCTCATGCCATCCCGTCTCATCACCCACACTCATAGATGACCTCGCTCAAGCCACGTAGCTCCTTCGACCGGTCGTCGCGGCACTGCCATGCTACAAATACGGTGAGTAAAAAATCCTTCAAAGATGATTTTTCCTCTGAAGTAATTTGTTAGGACGAAGTTGTAATACACCCATGGTTGTGCCAAATAAAGCAGATGATTCCATTGTTGAAAACGAAAAGACCGCGGAGTCTATAATAAAAAACAAAAAGCCGGCTGTGTCCATAGTCGCAAACAAAATGACAGCGGTGCCCATGTTTCTTGTCGTGCAAGCGAAAACGGGCACACCGAATGTATGTTTCATGTATATAACACATTTGACATGGATTTTGACTTTGAGCTTCGTCGGTCAACGCGAGCTCGCAGGTGGAGTTTTGCGAAGAAACATCCCTGCGAAATTGCAATGACCCAACCAAACCCCCATTTTGAATAGAGGTTTTGTCTTTGGTTTGAGGGGGTTTGCACGATTTGGCACGCTCTGTGATAGACAAAAGGGCATATGCTGGGCCTCGGTACCACAGGCCCGGCAGGTGCCCGAGCAAGTAAATATTTTAACCCAAACCCCCTAGTAAAACTAAGGGGTTTGTTGGATATTTTTGGGGGTTTGCGAGATGTGGTCCACAGGTGATAGCAAAAAGGGAATCTGCCAGGCCCAGCTACCGTAGGGCCCGGCAGAAGCCCGGGTAAGTAAAAGACAAAACCCAAATCCCCCAGTGTTACTAGGGGGGTTGTCGGATATTAGGGAGGGGGGTGCGGGAGAAGGAAAACTAAGCAGCAGGTTGGGGCAGAATCGTTGTTGATGCAGCGTGCGAGCTTCCACTCTCGTTGCTTACGTCTGCTGCCCCCTCACTTTGCTGTTGTAGAGACTAAGTCTGGAAGCTCTGGGTTTGTTAGCGCCAAAAACCTGCTGAAAACTGAAAGTGAATGATGAGGAATCAAGAATGAGCAACAATAGGAGACCCCTCCAAGTTCAAGCTCCTCCCAACTAGTGTAGAACTTGTCACTCAGCTAACCAGCCAATCAGGAAATAGTCCTAGACTTATTTTCTGGCAGGCAGGGTTTTCTCGGTGAACCCTGCCAGACACCCGATAGCCCAAAACCCGGGCGTTGTCCGTTTTGCCTGAAACCTAAACCATACCATAAAACCGACGCTGCGAACGCAGTCGTGTGGTTAGAATCAGCTAGAAAACTAGCAGCAAAGAGTTATGACTGCCTGGACCCAGGCACTGCCTACGACGGTCCACGATTCCAAAGAGTGCCACACAGCAATAGACATGGACCCTAGGGAGAGTATGATGCTGCAGACGCAATAGCACAGCGAGAACCAACGTAGTGCGCATGCAGACAGCATCTACGATGGCAGTGACCGCCGGCGGCCCGACCGCCGAGGAGGCCTGCGATGGAGCTGAGCACGTCGCCGGAGGGAGAAGGCTTCAACGAACTGCGAGTAGGCCTTAGTGTGCGTCGCCTCCACCAGATGACATCCCAGCAGTGTCGAGTCTCGTCGTCCGTCATCTACACACCGATGTACACAAGCCGGGAGGACACAACGGAGCACATTGAGAGATGCGCAAAAACCAACACTCCCCCGTGACTCACAGGCGTAGTGTACATGTACGGGCGGATACACAGTCAACTACCAAACTCCCACGGGGCACGTAGAGACGCAGGCAAGAACAATGAGAGTCACTCACGGACGAACCCCAACAGAACTCACGGCCTTCTTGAACGAGTCGCATTTCAGTGCCTTGGTCAAGAAGTCAGTCAGTTGCCGTGCTGTCTCAACCCACACAATGTTGATGCTTCCATCATGTAACAACAAACGCACATAGTGATACTCAACTTTGATGTGCTTTGTGTGTGTGTGATGCACGCTGTCATTATCGGCGAACGCCATGGCACTCTCATTATCATAATGCAACATGATGGATGTGACGGATTGACACAACTCGGACAACAAACAACGCAACCACACACTCTCACACGCGCTTGAACCAAGGGCCACGTACTTAGCCTCATATTGCTACGTACAATGCACCTTTGCTTTTCACTGTGCCGGGACACGGCCGTGCCACCGACCAAAAAGATCCAGCCTGTGCGACCGTCTGGACTGCCGGCGCAGTCACTGTTGGTGTAGCCCACCGCAACGACAGACGTCCGGTGGATGATCCACCTGATCCGGCGGATCATCCACCGGATCCAGTAGTGCAGGTTGTTACTGAGGGACTTAGCCAAAATCCTGGCTCGACGTCCGAAACTCAGTAGTACGTTTTGTTACTCGGGGACTTACTCAAAACTCTGACTGCAGGTCCGCGGACAGGTTTCGAACCTCGTCACACCCCATCACCAAACACGACCCAAAAGTGGGTAGGGTGCGTGAAAACAGTGCAGGGGACCCCCACACCATGTGCAATGGGACATGCGCCTTGGGAAAGGCGCTTCGCACGTGAATGAAGGCGTCAAGGCGAGTGGCGGCGTCAGGCTTCAGTGGTGGGTGAGACCTGCGCTTCGGCAAGCATAACTTGAGCTATGCTTGGCCAAATCGCGCAGAACTTTGGTGCGTTGGAAAGCTCATGACTAGCCCAATAAATGTTGTGATCATGTTTATGTTCAAAAACTAACGCAAAACGACGTTATTCCCTTCGCAAACTGACTGTCTCTTAATTCCTGCTCACATAGCGTGAGGCGACCAGAAAACTCACGCTCAGTCTCAGATTCGCCCAAAACAGTAGACGTGAACCACTAGAGACAATCAGACAAACGTCGGGACCGCACCACGCGGATCTCATCCTGACACAATGGCCGTTGCCGACTCACATGTCGATGTGGATTGCACGGAAGGTGCGTCATTAGAGGCTGGCGCGGCCTCGGCAGCTGGGGACGGACCCACGGTTGACGCGGGCACGTCAACGGCCGGAGGCGGGGAGGGCTCAGAGCCAGACACGGATGCGGACGCAGGATCAAGCAAGGCCTTGATGTAGATGGAGACTCAGGATCGGGCATGGCCTCAGACATAGATGCGTGCTTGGACGCAGACTCGGACGCGGGCGAGAGCGGAGAGTCGGGCACGGTGGAGTGAGCCGCAGATGGGACAGGGCTGGGGGTGGCGATGGGCACAGCCTCTAGGGACGGGCTCTGGGGTGTCAGCAACGGAGTGACCGCAATGGCCAGGGGCACCGTGCCAACCGTGACAGGGACCTCATCCACACTACCGGGCGCGGCACACCTAGGGGCATGAGCAGCACGAAGAGCGTGGATGCGAGCAAGGTCGCGAAAGGTGAGATGCTCAAGGAAAAGAGTGTCACGGGATTCCATGATGCAGCGGTGCCTAGGGTCCCACAACCACCAGGCCTTCGATCGCGGGGCCACGCCGATGAAGGCACAGATGCGGCACTGCGGAGAGAGCTTGCTCCCTTGCTGCTCCGGTGTGAACCAGACGCAAGCAAGGGAGCTCGAGACACGGGCCAGGCGCAGATCCGCGCGACGCCTGTACCACAGCTCGTAGGGCGTGCAATGACCTAGGAGGGGGCCGTGTGGAATGCGGTTCCAGACCCAAGTCATGTACGCCATGCCCTCAAAGGCAAAGGCCTAAGGCATGGCGCTGTCGGCGCGCATGGCGCAAACCACGTCCTCCATGGTGCAGTTCCAGCACTCCGAGACACTTGTCTGCTGGGAGGTCGCGGGAGCATAGAGGTTGTGGAAAACACGAAGCTCCGTGAAGGTGCGGGCCATGTCCCCAAGGTACTCACCGCCGTGGTCAGAGCGAAAGGTCTAAAGGCGGTGGTGGGACTGACGTTCAGCCATGACCAGCCAAATGCGGACAGCGATGGCGGCGTCACTTTTCTCACGCAGACTATAGACCCAGCGCATGCGCGTGAAGTCATCAGTCAACGTCAGGACGTAGCGGCCGCGGTCCTCTTATAACTCGACAGGGAGAGGATCCATGAGGTTGGAGTGGACAAGCTCCAAGGTCCGACGAGCCCTAGAGACAGACTCAGGATATGTGGACCGGTGCATTTTGCCTTCAGCACAGGACAGACAGTCGGTTGGGGGCGGTGCCTTGAAGGACGCCGCATCAAGACCAAGAGCCGGCTGAGTGCGGACCAGCCTATCGACAGCCCCGAGGTGTACATGAAAGAGTCAGCGATGCAGAGATGGTGGTGCTTGGGGGACAGAGCACCTCCGAAAAAGACACGAGCAGTGGGAGAAAGAGGCAAGGGGGACGCACTTGCAGCTGACCCAGAGATGTAATAGAGACCATCGACGACCATCCCACTGAGGACAGTCTCCTTGGTGTCGCGCACAAAGATGCGAGCATTGATAGTTGTGTGCGTGAACTCAGGCCCATCTTGTTGCAAGCACGGACAGACAGCAGGCTGAGTTCCAGATCAGGGACAAAATGGACGTCGAAGATGTATGCGAGACTAGCGGGCCCGATGAACTGCACAACCCCAACACCTTGAACGGGGTCCTCATGGCCAGCTGCAGTGCGGACAGAGCGAATAGCGGCAATGGGATGCAGGACGACAAATGCGTCATGACGAAACGTCATGAGATGGGTGGCACCAGAGTCAACGACCCAGGTGGCAGCAGTGACACGCGTAGAAGGGGCAACGTGGCACTCAGCGACAGAGCATGGCGCGGCAGCAGGGCGCTCGGTGGATGACACCGCAAGGCGACCGGCAGAGCGCACATGAGATGTATGCAGCCAAGACACATCATCAGGTCCATTACACGCGCACGACTGGACATGGGGACCACCACACGTGTCATCATGTAACAACACAGACACTCCACAGGCTGTAGGAACCCCCGGCTTAGTGAAATCACTCGCACCTCCCTGAGATGAGCGCAAGGCGAGAAGCTAGTGTAGCTTAGCGATTGTCGAGTCTCGGTCGGTGAGCACCTGGTCGTGAGGGTCAGCTGAGGAGCCTGCTGCGGTGGCGGGCTGCTCTGGGACGGCTGCGGTAGTGGCGGCCGAGCGAGCGGTTGCATTGGACATCTGACGCACGCGCGCCTCGTGCGCCTACTGTAGCCCGCGCGTGATCTTCGCCTAGTCCAATGGGCGGCCCGTTAGGCCAGTGCAGTCGGGGTAACAATGGTCACCCCCGCAGTTGAAGCACACAAGCCGGCGGTCTGTCGTGCTCCCGGAGCCACTGCTGCCGCTGCTGCTGCTGCTGCCGCTGCTACTGGTGCCGCCGATGTTGGCCGTGCTGGTGCCGCTGCTGGTCCAACCGCTAGAGCCCCCGGTTGACGATTTGCGGTCCTTCTTCCCCTGAGCTTGTGCCACTGTTGCTGTAGACAACAAGAGGAGGACGTGGCGGCAACTCAACTGAAGCGGTGCTGTGGCGAGCACGATTTGCTGCGTCCATGCCGGTTACCTCTAAGAAGTGGAAGGTGGCCCAGCGCAGCAGGGTCTCATCGCTCCCCATGTCGCGCAGCAGGCTCTGGTGGAAGTTGCTGAAGACGCGCGTGTAGTCAGGTTGGATTACATAGAGGATAATCTGAAAGGCAGAGTACTGCGCAGGGGCATCGTCTCCCAGCTCCTCGTGCAACTGGATTGCCCAACGCCAGTAGTAAGCGACGGACTCCTAAGTAGTTTGGCAAAGGGAGTTGAAGTCGACGAGGTGCTTGGATGTCAGGGCCATGGTGGCTCCGTAAAAAAGGGTGACGGCCAATGCCCACGCCATGCAAGGGTCAGCTCTCGTGCCGGTCAATGGGTTGCCAAAGAAGCGACTGAAGTCCTTGGTGAAGTCCGTGGCGGCCTTCATGAAGCCGGAGGCGGTGTGGACCGCCATCTGTGTCTGGGCGGGGTCAGACGCCTGGTAAGGGGTGAGGTAGTAGGCGAGGACTCCCTCGCTCATGGCCCATATGCAAAAACGCGACTCCCAGGACATGTAGTCCTTACCATCCTGGAAGACGGGAGGGTCTAACTTAAACCATTTAAGTGGCCTGACCGTCGGCAGAGCGACGGCGGAAGCCACCGCGAGACCGGGCATAGAGGAGGCAACCCCCAGGCGTGCTCACAGCGCCAGCTCCTCAAAGCTTAGAGGACGGCGACATGAGCTCAGGTCGGCGTCGACACTAGAGCTCGTACCCTGGAGAGTGGAATTTCCCTCACGTGCTCTGCGGCGCGCCACCAGGCAAAGGAGGCGTGCTCGCAACAGCTCCTCCTCACCTTTCTCGCCAGAGTCGGAGAGGGTCTACACGACCTCAGCAGCATTGCTGCCATGAGCGAGGGGGTCCTCGCTTGGGACTGCGGAGTGATGCTGTTGCTCCTGCTGGGGCTGCTGCTGCTCGGGTAGTAAGCCCCAAATCAGGTCCTGCAGCTCAACAACCTGCCTCGTCAAAGTATGGCGGCTCTCCGCCTGTAGATCAGCCAACGCGCTCACCTGGCACGCCAATGTCGTCGGACTGGGTGGCCGCTCCTGCTGCTGCTGCTGCGGCTACTGATATTTCCACTGCTACTACTGCTGCAGCTTCTAATGTTGCCGCTGCTGCTACTGCTGCTACTGCTGTTGTTGTTGTAGCTGCGGCTGCTACTGCGGCTGCTGCTGCTGCTGTTGTTGCCGCGATGGTGACGATGGTAGTGGCCAGCGTTGGCCGCTGACGGAGCTGCCCTCGACAGGTGCGTCGGTGGCGCTGGTGGGGATGAGCTTTGGCATGACGGTCTGTTCCTCCTCCCGCCTCCCCTTTTTTTTTGTGGAATACCTCAGCAGAATACCTCACCGTGGGACACCTCCTCGGAACACCTCTTAGGAACACCTCACCACGGAATTTCCGTGGATTGCTGTGGATTACCACATACTTTTCGTGGAAACAGCCAGCGCTGTCGCGCCAAATCGGAACACGGCGGGATGCCACAAACTGTCGGGGCACCTCCGTTAGTGCGTTCTGCGACCACCGCAGAGCTGCTACAACTGACAACAGCGGGAATGCTATGGAATCACAACCGCGGAGTACCGTGGAGCACCGCCGGCGTATTCCAGAACCGCGGCGGAGCTGCCACGGCGGAACGCTGCGGATCCGTTAAATACCATGGATCGGCCGCTGCACAGTCACTGCGGGGTGACGCACTTTGGAACGCCACGTGCGACCACGGTAGATCCGCGGCACTGTTGGTATGTTCCATTGCGGCCGCGGAGTTGTCGCGTCTGCTATGGAGATCTCATCACCACGAAGCACCGCGGAGTTTCCACGGAGTGGTTGTCACGGAACTGTCGCGGACTGTTTCAAGAAAACGGTCAAAGTTGTGGTGGGTCCTCCTAGAACCTCTCGTCGAGACAGTGGGTGCTGCTGCTACTGCTACTACTCAAGGCAACGGCTGCGGTCGCTCACTGCTACTGCGGTTGCTGCGCCTCTGCTACGCAACTGTGCAAGCATTGGCTCACGGCTCTGATACCATGACAGAATGCATGCAAGCATTTTCTAGGCAGTGGGGCAGAAATCAACTGCAAGGGTCTCATAGTATGACACATCAACGCATCTAACTTCAAGCAATGTGTAGAGAGGGTTAACAACTAAGGCCTAGACAACCTAAATAGTGTCTCTGACCTAGTGGGTGTACACACACGCGGCGGACAGAGCGCACATTTTCTAGCAGAATAAAACAGTGGCAAAAACACAGTTTTGGGCATAACTCCCTGTAGACACGTCAGAACAACGAGCAGTCTGAACCAGAAAGGCCGCGTCAACGAGATCTACGTCCTGATAGGCACGCCTTTGTGCTGTTCCATAGTACGAATCTAAGTAATACGAGAGTCTTCTAGGCACCCGTCCAGGTGCCGGTCTTCTGCCATCATTGCCATCTCAGGGATCTGCACGTGAATGGACATGAGCCGAGGGGTCATCGTACGCCATGTACGGTACACACAACAACAATTGGGGGGTGTTTGCAAAATGCGGCACACCCTGTCGCGAGTTTTGGAGTTCGCACTTGCGACCTCCCAAACTTGCGACATGGTTACTTCTGACATCGGCGATGCCAGTGTCAGCGTCGCCCATTTTGCCCTCGAAGCCTGCGAAGTCCGACTTCGAGGGCGTGGGTACAATTCTCCTTTTTTTGGTTTTTGCTTGCACACTGAAAAACATGTGCACCGCTGACATGTTGTTTTCGACTATGGATAGTGCCGTCATTCCGTTTTGGACTCCGGACACCGCCATCTTTGGTTTTCAACTATGGACACTGCGGGTATAACGACCGAAACGATGGGCACCGGAGCATTTGTGCCCAGTTAGTTATGATCATGTTTTGAAGAGAAGATGCACAAGTTCTTGCAATCTTTCATGTGTTCATCACGAGCTCAAACTCTCAAGGGACATTGAAAAATGTACGCGCTTTCAACAAACGGGGGTGTGACCATATACCCATCGATTTCCCGATAGATCCCCCATATTTGTGTATCGCTCTTTAAGTACCCCATGTCCATACAGCGAGAACGTTTTGTCTCCCATACCACGTGTGCGCTCTTTTTTACCCCCATGTCCATTGTTGTTTTTAAAAGAATGTAATGTCCACAACATTTCAATTTAACAACCATATGTCCACACCGAAGTGCACGCTGTCATTCACTCATTGTGAACGAAACCCAGCCGTATTGGCGGTTATGCGGTGCGCCTCCGAAAGAAGGCAAATTCACTTAAGAACTATACGACAATGGTACAGGCGACCTCCTCTAAATACGGAAAACGTCGATTGTGTCGACATGAGGTTGTTTGTGCTTGCGAGACATAAAGACAACATCCTTCCGGGGTGGGTGGGGGGTTTGTATTGCATATGAAAGCACAATCTCGTGAGCTTCGATTGGAACCCGCTTGTACATGCCACAAAACGACGCAATGACTAGACTTCAATGCTGTGAACAGTCGATCAGGAAACTTTTGACAAACGTTGCTGACAACTCTGATTGGTCATTTCATTGTGTACTGCTGACCATTGCGATCAGCCGTTTCATCGCCCACTGCCACGAACAAGACGCATTGCTACGTACCCTTGCTGACTGCGTCAAAGGACGTTAGTTGAACGTTAAAACCCGCGGTTTTCACCAATGACTTTGCGATTGTTCACGTAACTTGCGCGATAGGGTCCCAATTGTCCACTATGGACATGGACCGGATGTCCATAGATCAATCACTCCCTCCCATGCTCGGCTAGGGTGACATCGAGCACAGTCGACGCGGTCCATGGGGTGTGGACATTCCTGTTCCACCCAAACCAACATGTGACGAGGCCGAGGCTGCATGGCGCAACGTGAAGGCTGCTTGGGACGCCATGTATGACCATGACCCTCCTAGTCCTCATGCCATGAGTTGGATTGTGGGTATGCGGGCTCCAACCAGTCGCCGAGTGTACGCGAAAAGTGATTGGCAGCCGTGGGTGCAGATGCATCCCATCACATTGTCGCGTATGTGACCCCATGGTTCTATTGTCATTAATCTTTTGCTTTTTATGACCGGATTCCTTAATGTGTTCACTGCCTAAGCATCTTCTCAGCGTCCATCCGCAAGACATACTATGTTCATATGAGTACATGTTTGTTATTGCACATCTGTCTTCCATTTTCATCGTGTAACGTTGCACATGTACTTGTGCATTCTGTTGGGTACACGATGAAAATATTTCTGGGTTTATTCACAACATCCCCACTGTACATATCACACAGAGTACCAATGACTAGCACAACCAGGCCTTTTCAAATACATCATTGTGTCTATCACTTGCACATCAGGCATTGAAAATGTACATCCATTCTCGTGCTCCAGCGCATTTAGTGTGCACAGCCTCCGAAGAATGGACCTGGCCGTCCACTAACCAACCATCGCTGGACCGTAGGTGGCAAAGAATGGATCCAGGCCATGATCTCACAGGCAGGACACAAGTTTTTTGTCATACAGCAACCATCAGGGTAGCAGTCAACAAACTGCTCATCGACTTTCGTGTCCGAGAACGTAGAGTCAGCGCCCTCTACATTACATTCCTCCATGTCGTAGAAGACATCTTCCTACTCCTCCTCACACGCACTGTCTGCTTTTTGACACGCTCCATGTTGACAAGGACACATGTACATCTTCACAATGTGAACTGGCCTTGGTGTCCAATCCCTCCATGTCATGAGGATGTATGTCGCACCGCTCCAACGAGGAAAGAAGTCACCGAATCCATGGTTGTCTGTGCCGGTGTGCTAGTGAGAAGACTAAACTGAAGATGTGTTGAAGAGAATGAACCACAGGGCAATCCACATCCTTAATACCTACATGTAACACACTCGTTTCGTTCATTTCCTCCAGCGCAATTCCATGTTTTAATACTGTGATTATGTGTACGGATTGCACTCACTTCAGCAAGGGTTTCACACTTGTTCACTAGACAGCATGGATCATGGACAATTCTCTTCAACACTTGCAAAATCTCTCTGGCTTTCATCACCCCATGACAAGCACCCTACCCCACATGCACTACCCCCCTAGTCTTGCTGGCCCTGCAACAGTCCTCCTGGTCAAAACCTAGGCCCTCTGACAACCCATGTAGACCCAGTGGGGGAGGTAAGGCAAGTTCCTCCTCTTCCAATTTCATCCTTGCTGTTCTGACCACGTGTGCTTCAACCCTAAACCATCTTGGACATGACCTGCAACACACACATGGTGACAGGAGTGGAGGAATGAGTAACCCTTAAGATGTCAGAGATGTAGAGCACTAATGACCACGTTTTGCAGTAACATGGCAAACTTACCTTTAAGAAGACATCGGGCTCATCATCCCACTCCTCTGCACACTCCTCCCACCTGTCCATGACACAAACTTGTTGTTGTTCACAAACTGTTCTTGCCTCCCACTCCCTCTGTTGCTGCGGGTCAGTGAAGTTGTCGCCGTCTTCGGGCTCCTCATCATCCGAGTCACTCAGAACGTGCCATTTAGGGTCGTAGATCTCTTCTTGCGCGGAGTCATAGCCTGCTGCCTTGGGGTCGTACTCAGCGTCGTCAATTGCGCGACTCGCCGGTCCTGTTGCCGTTGCAGTTGCCGCAAGGACTGCAGAGGCTGCAGTAGCAACTCTGTTTGCTGTTTCACTGGTGGTCCTACGCCCCGCCTGCCCCGCCCATCCCCAGCCTGCGCCAATCCCCAACACGTTGGTCCCTGGACTGTCGTCTGAAAGGCGGACAATGCTCTGTGATGCTGTGCCAGTAGCACGTAAACCAGCTGCGGTGTTGCTGGGTGTACCTGTGGCAGCATCAGCAACTTCTGCTGTAGCAGCCGCAGCTTCTCTCTCTGCTTGGGTCTCAGCTGGAGGCCACCTACCAGCGTAGGCCTCTGCCCTCACGGCATCTTCTACGCATTGTAGCCGGCGTTTCAGAGCATTGGCTGCTGCCTCAGCTGCAGGAGCCACAGCACGCTCGTTTGTACACTTTTTCTTCGTGTGTCCCTTCTGGTCGCACCGGGGGCAGATGTAGTTTTTGCGCCGCTTGTCCTCGCAGTCCCACCGAGCACTCTTTGGCCGCCCTGCTCCACGTTTAGGTCCTGGCTGCTGCCACAGCACACCCTCCGAGACTTTGAGCTATGCTGGGTTGATGCCAGGCATGGGGAAGTTGTAGGTGCACCTGTATGCCATGCGTTTTAGACCAACGTCGCACAGTGCCTTGGGTTGCTCCCCACGGCCGATGACGAATGCGCATGCATGCGCACAGGGCTGTCCCCACTCCTTCCACGCACCGCAAGTGCACGTCCGGTCCTGAACGTTCACCATACGCGTTCTGTTGCTAGGCCCCATCACGTTGCAACTGTGGGGCCCTTCCTCGACGACGTCGTAGTTGTGCACAAGGACGCCGCTGTTCAGGAGGCGCTTTGTTGGTGTTGGGGCAAGTTGACCCTCGCACGATTTGCTCAGTTTGCGCCTACCTGCAAGCAAGCACTGCACCCATGTTTACGGAGACACGAAGCAGTAGAAGGGAAACAGTTTTCTGCACTCAACGATGCGGGCGTTCAAAGACTCCACCGCGTTTTAGGTGGTGTGTCCACCACGGCCGAGTGGACAGTACAGTGGGGCCCAATGCTCCTTCGGGACGCAGCCCTCCCCGTCTGATCCTA
Source organism: Penium margaritaceum (assembly GCA_023375785.1). Taxonomy (NCBI): domain Eukaryota; kingdom Viridiplantae; phylum Streptophyta; class Zygnematophyceae; order Desmidiales; family Peniaceae; genus Penium; species Penium margaritaceum. Next base: position 34,741 of record SZWC01018497.1, read on the forward strand.
GGAGGTACACTACAGTGTGGCTGTTGATGGCACGCAGATGTTCTTCACACCTCCTCCATTCCGCGGGTGTGAGAGCATGTGCCAGCCGCTAAAACTAGTACCTAGCTTGCTTCCCAAACTTTTGCCTTATATCCTGCCGCAAGTGGTAGCAGCAGTAGGTGTGATAAGCCCCGGGTAGCTCCTTCGCCACGGCATTGAACAAACCTTTGTCACGGTCAGAAATGACAACCGTGCCCTTCTCTACCGTCATTGGATACGCAATTGCCAGCTGCTCCAAAAACCACTTCCAATCCTCTTCATTCTCCCCCTGCACCATGGCCCACGCCATCGGCACAACGTTGTCGTTGGCGTTGAAAAACTGACTGATGAGGAGTACCTGTTTGTGCCCATTCTTGAGATGTGTACCGTCCATCGTGAGGATTCGACATGCTTGCTGGAACCCGAGGAAAGTAGTACCTAGGGTGACAAACGCCCTAATGAACATGCCCTCCTTGGTCGCCTCCGCGACTGCATGCGTATTCTGGTCCACACGCTTCAGCTGCAGACCACGTGACACAATTTGTGACGAAGTCGAGGCATACATGGAAAAACCTCCTGCACTGAAAATGTGAACAATACGTACCTCTTCACAGTACAGTGGGAAAAGCCTCCATGATAAGGCTTTTGGACCGATGATGCTTTCCTTACTCTTCGCCCGGTACATCATGTTCTTGTCGACTGCTTTGCTTGTGGCTTTGCAAACAACGGCTGCGAACGTTGTCACGTTAGCTGTGGGGTTCCGCTTCAGCGTCGACTCAATCTGCCATGCCACCCACTTCACAGTCTTTGCTGGGTCTCCGCGACCAACACCCGGGACACACTTAAAAGAAAGTGCGTAGAAGCTTCCTAGCAACACATCCGCTGACCGGGCGTCAGTGCCTGATCAGACGGTGATGACGGTCACAGGTCGTACACACAACGGCAAGGGTTTGGCTAGGAGACACAAGACACAGTGTCAGAATGCTTCAATATAGCATATGCAGATAGAGAAATGACAAATGACAGGTCCAAGACATAAATACCTGCCGCGGCGCACGGCGGGTGTCGCACGCGGCAGTCCAAGAGTTGTCCTAAAGCCGGCCCAAAACCAACTGTTTTGGCCGTAAATCTGCGCACATATGTCAGAATGCTACGACGTCTGAACCTAGACGTGCAGAATCAAAAGGCGGACGCTACGACTGGTCACATGCATGCATCCATTGACTGACAGTGAGCATACAATGCAAAAACATGCAAATAGGCCTCATGGCCAGTCCGCTGAAAGACGCCTGCAAGGCGTAGAAGACACAGCAAAGAGTCCCAGTGGCATCTGGGGCTCTGGAACAGTGGTCAGTCAGCTCCAAGCGGGTAGTCCGCCGCCTGTCGTCGCGCCGGTGTCACCAGGGCCGCCTGCCTCAGGGATCTACACGAGTATGGACACGGCCGAGTGGTCACAGTAAACTGTACAGGAACGGCACAAAGCACAACACTCCCCCATGACCCGATGGTACGCATGTTCATACGCGTGCGGCACTGATACAACCACATAGTGGGTGACACAAACAGATGAGACGCAGACGCACATCCCACACTCAACCACTGTCACGCACGGGGCGAAGCCCAACAGAACGAAAGGCCACCAGGAACTTTCCACGGGCAAGTGCCTTCGTCAAGAAATCAGCACGCTGCAAGTCAGTGCCAACTTACATGATGGAGATCACGAGTCACTCCGCCAGATCACGAACGAAGTATTGCTTAACCGCAATGTGCTTTGTGCGAGCATGAAAAA